>LWMK02000587.1:15646-43356 GCA_001693075.2 Taenia saginata
AGCGGGACCAAAGTCGGAGCCCAGAACCAGCACCTGCATGGGTTAGAGTCGATGGATACGTAGGAGACCGTTGGCAGTTCAAGCAGGAAAGAGACTCACTCGTGGTTTGATCTTCTCATTTAACCACTCGGAATAGAGGTTAAACACGGCTTCAAAGATTTTCGGCATGTTGTAGTAGATCAGTTTTTTTATTCGGAATGGAAGGCATTCCTACAATAAATGCGGAAACCTGGCAGCATGAAGGAACTTAATTGAGAAAACTGCTATGACCTGGGCATCATGCGCCGCATCCACCACTTTAGATGCAATATTTCCTAGCAAGTACTTTGACTGACTCTAGAGCATCAATTTGGGAGTCTTGCACTAAAACGTCATTTGGAAGTAAAGAACCTTAATAGTGATGTTTGGTGCAGCAACCACATCTTGGGAATTGGGTATTTGCCCATTAAAAGCGCAGCAGGATGGAAAGAAACGCATACCTGAAAATACTTTGTTCCAAGCTTTGTAAGCTTGGGATCAAACATTTTCACAACATCCTCCTTTCGAAAACCTGTGAGATCCATGATCATACACATGCCGCCAATTTGTGCCCTGGGATCAACAAGGCATATATCGTTCCACATGTTTGATACACCTTGCAGATCCCTCATCGGGACAGCATCAAGGTTGTAGTTATCCACAAGCATTTGCAAGAAAAGAACACTTCCGACACATTTACAACCTTTGTGTATTGTGATGGAAAGGGAGCAGACATGACTTGTGTTGCGGGAACTTACTGATCTTCAGCATACTGACCATAGTACCTTCTTGAGTGAATCCCAGACAGGCCCAGCACCTATGAAATGCAGATTGAAATAAAAAAAGACTTGGCAACTTTATTGCGATGGCACTGTCGACTGCTCCTTTAGATAGGATGAATGCACTTGAGGGAATGTGTCTGCTCTACTACAGCTATCACGAGGCTGAAGCAATGCGTCGGTGTCTCCACCTCAGCGTCACAGTCAGCAACTCCAAGGATAAAAAGATTATCATGTCTTTTAATCATCAACCTGAAGTAAGGGCAATAAAATTTAGTGTCGAATAGTATATCAAGGAATGCAGTGAGCAAAAAAGCAAATTTACTTCATGTCAATTAATTCATTCAAATCTGCTTTATTGGTTGCCGTATCCTCGAACCAGGAAGGATCTCCTTCAATTGGCGAAGTTCGGAAGGTGCAAAAGTTGTCTAGACGGCGCTGCGCTTTCATGTGGTTGTACTTGGATTGACGTAAGAATCCCAACAGAAATGCGTCGTCTGTAAAATATTAGTGGAAAGTCTAACCCTCTTGTACTTACATTAGGTGGGCATAGAAACCGTTTAGTGTTCCGATTAACGTACCCGTGGTACACTTCAAGTGGGGCATAGAGGCAAGCCAGCGTCGAAACGATTCTAGATGTGCTGAAACTTGCTCCGGAACCTCCCCCAATTCCTTAGCCGCTCGTTTTGTGTATACAGATGGTAAAGTCTTCGTCGGGTCGTAGAGCGTGTACTGGGCTGAAGCTGGCTTTGGCATCTTTCACAACTGATTGAGCTTCGCAGGTTGTTCACAACCAACAATTTCGTCGATGACTGTGTTACCAGTCTGCTCTCTGAGTTCAAATGCGTAAGCTAGTGTCTTTGTGAGACTAAAAACTTGACAAATCAGTCTTGTCACGCCCCGTCACATCTCTCTATGGTGCAACACCCCACGAAACCTGCACTCGGCGTCAAAGCAACTGGGTAACGCTCATTGGCCCCCCTACTAAATGGTTTTTCTGGAATGTAATTGTGCAGTTTTGGATCAGTTTCTTCATCAATATGCGTTGGCGAAACTGCCATTCGTATCAAATCGGATGGAGATAAAACGCATGCAATTAGCCCTATTAGCAAAGAATGGCACAAGTGAAACCTTAGAGCCAAGAATGCAGCACCTGTCTGGCCTTTCACTCGATAATCAAAACATAAATCCTATTTTGTTGCTTTACACATCATAACAGTAATTGAAAACATTCGTTTATTGCAGGATGCTACACTAAGTGGAATAAAGTGAGTGTTTGACGCAGTTCCCTTCCACCCTATACAACCTGCGGGATGCTCATAAACAGGTCATCGACACTTGTGTCAAATCCGATTGTGCATGCTTGTCCCTGCTGTGCTCACTCTCTGGAAAAAGGGCAAAAACTTCCGCTCTATCACCGGGCAATATTTTCGGCATCTTTTTTAATTCACAAGATGGGAAACCTGTTAACACCTCCTCTGTCAAACGATATGATGGCTGATCGTAGTAAGGTGGTGATCAATTGCTCTATTCCTCTGTTAACACATCCACTGTCAAACGATATGATGGCGGATCGTAGTAAGGTGGTGATCAATTGCTCTATTCCTACTGCACTAGATGCAGCTTATAAGGGTGAGTGTCCACATGTATTCAGTAAACGCGTTTGTTTAACAGCATTGCTATAGGCGCCATACGTTACAAACACTTCCGACTACTTGCTTAATTGGTAATACTACTGATAGTCCAGTAGTAGTGCCTTCCCTACTGTATTTGTTTCCACTTGTCGCATTCGCAGTGGAAGCCGTACTTTAGAGATTTGGGCAAAGACGCCTAGCCACCTTTTATTGATTGATGTCTGCAACAAGAAAACAGGTGACCAGCACAAACTTGAGGTGCGAGGTAATCTGCGTCGCCGCTGCTGTCGTCGGAGGTAGGTGCAATTGAATCTGCACACCCTTTTTCTGTTGACAGATAGATAAAATAGCGTCGTTTACGATACAGTCGACCAACATTCGTTTAGCCTTTTTAATGAATTGTAGTGTATAATTAAGTACATGGTCACTACAATTTCCTCATTTCGTATCTCTCCTCCATCTTGTCGGCATTTCTTGTTTCAGTAATGTCTATAACTGACAAGAGGCATCGTTAAAGTTGACCAGCTTCTGTAATGCTTTGCCTCACTTGTTATTATATCGCATGAGCGCATCATTTTCTGCAGCGCTTTGCGCCCACATTGGCAACATAGCTTCCTGGAAAGGCGCCATTTCATTAGCTAAGGCTGGCACTTTACAACCCTCGCAAAATTTCGCTTATTCTTTCCCACTCTAGGAATTTCCATCAGTTGAGCACATTACTAAATGTTTACCAGTAAAGGTGAGCAACAAATGGGGTCAAGTTAGGTGATTTTGTGGCTCCGTATTGTTTATTTTATTCCACAATTTCGAAGACACTGGCGAAGAGGAAATTATTAATTCAAGTGGTTTAAAAGGACTTCCAAACTAAAACGGGAAAATGAAGGTGTTTCAGCAGCCCGGAGGCCCATCGTGGAGGCCTTCATGCAATGCGATGCGTCCATGTATGTTAATGCTGTCCTGGCGATCTGCACCACTCACGCTTTTTAAAGGGCACATTTGCACATTTTGATGGCGGACAAAATTTTGCCAAAATAATGAGCCAGTTTTGTGGCCATCCAGTGCTCACCTCACAACTTAAGCCATTTGTCCTATGGCGGATCAGCCTTAATGTAGCGATGAATGTGCAGACAGAAACGGCTATTCACGGCGGATAGACGCCCAAACCGATTACCAACGTTGGTTCATTTTCTCATAATTTAGTGATCCAATGGAGTCAGCTCTTCACCTTACGGCTCACCACGTCCGATTAATTTACAATGTCGACTTTTCGCTACACTGGCTTTGTACCGAATCTTCGATCAGTAGGTATTGACAGCAATGGATACTAAGTAAATTCGATGCATTTTATTGCTTGTAACTCAGATTTCCCTGATATAATACTCCTAGACAATATCTCCACCACCCATCTCAATGAGATCTTAGTAAAACGTAGCTCTATTTTGGTCTCCTTTACCTTGCAGCAAGCTGTAAAACTGTTCTAGAATTAAGTTCCATTACTGTCGATTCGAAGCCATGTCTTTCGCTTACACTTTGACTGAGGGAAGAAGAGCTTATTGCGAACCTTAGAGACGCAGGGTTCTGCCAAGTTGACGAGTTGGTCATACTTGCTTTCGCGGGTCTGCTTCCTCATTGACCTGCAGCAAGCGAGTGGCATTGCCGAAAAGTGCCTCACGCTCTTTTAACCCTAGTTTTGAGGCTTTAACGAACAACCGAACACGTTTAGCCCACAGGACCTGATCCCTCCCAAATCCCGGATGCGGTTTGCTTGAAATGCTACAGGGAAACCAGATAAACAAGGGATAAATTATCCACACATCCTTTGCCCTAGCATCAACAGGCTTTTTCATCTTACTACACTTGCACCATTTTACAAGATGAAGTGACGGAGAGGTGGAAAACGAGTTGTTAAAAATGCCTTATCCTTGACTGGTTTCTGGTTGCATCCGACGACGAATTTTTCCTTGAATTGTTCTGAATAGATAGGCTAACGCCTTAATTGGCATCCAGCTGCTATCAAACGGGTCTTTAGACCCCTTCAAAGCATCCGTTATAACTTAGGCATTTCATAAGGATATGGAAACGTATGGTGGTTGCATGTTCTCAAAATCACAAGACTTACTCTCAATCCGCTTTATAAAGGTTTGGTCCAAATGGCAAACAACGAAGCGCAAGTGTTTGTGCAAAGAAGTAGCATCCACTTTGCCTGCGCATTTGACAAATCAAGTCAATCAGGCTTTGCCTCCCTATCCACTTCTGTAAGACAGCGCCCTGCCAACTACCTCCACATTCGGGGCAGAGTTGCACCGCGAATCGTGCATAACGGAGGTGCAGCGCAAACGATACCTCTGTAGCGGTCACAAGGATCTCGATTTAAATTTGCATGGACGAACAGCCAGTTTCTCTTTATTGTGGTTAGTTAGAAGGTTGAGATTGCTTCTTTCGCTTCTTGAGTTTGCCAGATTGCAGAGTCGGAAGAATCAGTGCACTCTGTGGCATAAAAGTATCACCTGGGTTTCAGCCCGCCTGGACAGAGCCAATGCTTCAGCTTCTCTATGCACCCACTCATCCATGAAGACCTTAACAATAATTTATCTCACTAAAATGGCACTTTATTTGCGCTACTAAACAACTTTTAACAGCAATTGTTTATAGTCACTTGAGATTTAGGCTTTACTGAGGTGAGGGTGCAGTGGCACACTGCTTCACATTTTATCAATGCATGGTGATTGTGGTGAGGATGGGCGAAATTCAGAAGGAAGTCGAGGTTTGACTGAATGATGGGATGCACATAGGATGTGACATAGGCGTCATCGAACACCAGTGCCGACAACTCAACCTCGGCCTCAGAACTCACGGCTTTTTTACTTGCCTAGAAATGTCAAAATTTGCTTTCCTGATTTCAAATTCCGTCGCGACCTAAAATGTGAATGTCAATGGTGCTAGAATAATAAGGTGAGTGAAACGGCAAATCACCTCCATTGACTCTAACGCCCTTAAAAGGCGAAACTCAATGCGGGAATGGTTAGGTAACCTGATTACTGAATTCTCATTTATGGAAGTGCCCAGGTATTTTGTTAGCGGAGGAAAAACAAATGAAAGGTGATTTGTTTTAATGCACGAAGCAGAATAAACCTACTGAAGTGGGAGGAGTCACCATCAACTCAGTTGCATTGATACAAATGCTGAGGGTGCGATTTATCTCTCCATCAAGTAAGGCTTCAAAAAATGGCAATGAACGAGGGTGGACGAGGCTTTGTACCGACTTTACATGGAGTTTTGTTGCATTCGCGGCCAAGTATTCTAATGCGTCATCGAGAATGCTGTCGATGATGGAGTGGACGGTGGAGCCTGTGCAAGTTGCCTCAGCAGGAGGAGATTAGTAACTCACCCTAAGCCAGAATGGAGACTGGCAGAAGTGTAAGCAGAAGTAGCACACCAATGAGGTGGAAGGACTGCATGCGGAAGAAGTGGAGTTCTCGCCCGCTGCATTAGCCATCTTTTTGTGCCCTTTTTTGTATGAGCCAGAATTGATTGGTGAGGGAGGATTTCATCAGCCAAGGAAGGTAGGGGATTTGGAGTTTACATCAGATGGCACCACTGTTGCGTTAGTTCGATCAGCTCTGTGACACATTAGGTGCTGTGTATGCAAACACACAAAACTACAAAGCAAGTGGGAAACTCTTGAACATGTGAGTTTCTGAATGAGCTTAGTCAAAATAAGGGACAATAGGCAGCAGAAAATTAGCAATGAGAAGATGCCTATTTGTTGATGCCTAGCAATCTTGACTGCCACTTTAATTCCTCCATTTGGTGCGTGGCGCTTGGGAGTGCGAAGCACTTGCTTAAGTTCATTTAAAACTACTGGAGTGCTACTTTGAATGCCTCTACGTTCCCTGTCCGGAGGCTCATAATGAAAGTACATGCTTAGTGCAACTTATTTTTGCATTCTGCGGAAAGCGCTAGTCAGCGCATGTCTTTTCTCATAAAATGAACTGATATTGTCGCAAGGTACAGCTGATTTAGCAAGCACACTGTGTGATGCCCGCGGTAGACTTACTCTTCCATAGAAGGACCCTTTTGAAGAGTCTTTCGTTCGTTGTTAACGGCGATTTTAAGACCCTTTAATGTGCACCTGGATTTCGCAAACTCTTTGTATTTCGTATCCATAGGAAATACTGCCGCATTGCTGAAGCAGATATGTTTATTGCACAATGCAGCCAGTAGTACGGCAACCATTCCTCTTAATGTCAAACGCTTCAGCATGCCAACTCCTAGCCCTTTCGCCACCACAGAGCACTCAGCCTTCTCCACCATCGCCGCCCATTGAAATCTCCACGGATGTCTACCGATTTTCATGAACAAGCTTGACAATTCCGATCTACTGGTGGTTTTAATAACCGTTCCTGTATCACAAGTGGTGACTGCAATTCCCACAGATTTTCCCTGGTTTTTCAGCTATTCGGCGAAGGAAGGCTTTTTTGGTGGCAATGATATTTTATTTGCCACTGACAGCAATCGCAGTGGTAGATGATGGTTTTTTTGGAGACTTGGGATAGCGTCTTCGAGACCGGCTCTCATCCCTTTTGTTCTGCACCACAGTCCCGGTACACGGGATAGACCAACCGCAATCTTGCACTCCGGTATTCTATGAGACACATCCCCATTCTGACACCACTGATTCTTACTCCTAATCCTTGATCCTGTACAACGTCTGGAGTGGCTCATTCTTGGCATAAAAGCGCCAAAGTGACTGTTGTCTCTCTTCTCACCATGGATTTACAAGACAGAAATCAAGCATGTCTTCCCATCAAAGTCGCAATGTCAAACTTCTTGGTTTCGCAGACTGTCGTACATTGACTTCAGTCAGTTTATCATAGCGCAATTTCCACTTTTTGCTTCACTCCGGGGCACTAAGTTTGCTTTTTTGATTCAAAAATGCCTGAATTGAAGTGTTGGGGGAATTAATGTATGCTGCAACATACAAGCATCACCTGTGTTTCAGTTTAACTGGATAAAGGCACAAGCAAAGTGACTCAGTAAAGCACTCTAAAAACATTTCAAGGTTAAAAAATAACAAATAGTTTTACTGAAAAGGCTAATTTTAAATGTACAGCTGACTAGCTAGGATAATAGCTAGGCATTTAAAGGTGGACGATCACGCAGTACTTAAATACACAAATGGTTTTTACTAATTAAAAAACATTCAATAAGCGAGAATCTACTTAAGGTAGAGACCAGAAGCAGCTGTTGTGTGTAATTTCTACAATCCAATGTTGGCATGGTTGTCAGTTTTGTTACGAATATGATTTTAATTGATTGGGACTACTCTCATAACGGGGCAAGCGCTTCAGATAATACAATTGTAGCGTCCAGGGGCTCCCTTTAAGGTAAGAGAAGGCATAGTACTGGGGGGGGCAGAATACATGTATTCTGGAAACAGAGGGCTTGGGGGCTGTTGGCACGGCCCAAAGGCCGACCAACCGGCTCAGTACAATATGGCCACCCAAGTGACCGAAACCGGTAGTTCGAACAAACAAAGTATTACACAGCCCCTCTCTTCTTTCGAGCGTCGTCCCCGACGCTCCCCTTCGTCCGCCTCCCGTGTCAGCCATCACAACGTAATCAGTGCTGCGAGAAGCACCCACGAGCTAACCGTCCCAGTCGTCGAGGTTCGAACGCATGTGTTCCTGTAGTGCCATCAATTCCGCGTAGCACTCAGTGCAGCAAATGCGCGCCTCTTGGCCCTCCTCTGGGCTTGGAGTCCACGGCTAGTGTCGCTTCAGTTGTTAATAGCTTCCCTGTCGAACATAAGGGCGAGGGAGATGCCGAAGCTGGACGTCGATCTCAGCCCTTCTGTTAAGAGATACCAGAGGTTCTCCCATCCATAGCACATGCACTTCTTTCATACTACCAAAATTTGCCAGAAGCGGCATGGAGCAGGATAAAATCCATCGAAGTCGGGTCCTCTTTACGCTGCCACCAATGTATCGTCCCGAGGCTCCCTTTAAGGTAAGAGAAGGCATAGTACTGGGGGGGGCAGAATACATGTATTCTGGAAACAGAGGGCTTGGGGGCTGTTGGCACGGCCCAAAGGCCGACCAACCGGCTCAGTGCAATATGGCCACCCAAGTGACCGAAACCGGCAGTTCGAACGAACAAAGTATTGCACAGCCCCTCTCTTCTAACAAGCGTCGTTTCCAACGCTCCCCTTCGTCGGCCTCCCGTGTAGGCCGTCGCAACGTAATCAGTGCTTCGAGAAGCACCTACGGGCTAACAGTGCCAGTTATCGAGATTCGAGCTCATGTGTACTTGTAGTGTTATCAATTCCGCGTAGCACTTACTGCAGCAAAGGTGTATATCTGAGTCCTCCTCTCTCACGATAATGCATCCCAATAAAGTGATGGGGGTATGAACCCAAGTTTTCGAATGGATCGAGACACACGGAACACATATTGTGATTCCAGGCTTTTCAATGCCATGATAGAAGCACGAGAGTATCGCAGCACCCTGAGCAAATGGGGCAATTGGGCCTCATGGGAACGGGATGCACGCGATCCAAGTGTGCAAAGCATAAGACGATGCTATCGAATGGCCTTCTACACAATCTACATCTGTAGACACGCATTTTGCGAAGAAATGCGAGTTGCCTGAGAACCCCAGAGAGAGGGATCACGGGACATGGTTGACCGAGACGTCATTGATCCTTCTTGGCAGTTCCACTGGACCTGGTGTTCGCGGCTATTGTCGCCTTAGTTGTTAATAACTTCCTTGCAGAACACGAGGACAAGAGAGGTGCCGCAGATGGACGTTGATCTCAGCCCTTCTGTTATGAGACGTCAGAGATTCTCCCACCCGTAGCACATGCACTTCATTCACACCGCCAAAATTTGTCGCAAGCGGTATGGACCAGGATAAAAACCATCAAAGTCAAGTCCGCTTTCCGCTGCCACCAATGTAGCGTTCCGGGACTTCCTTTAAGGTAAAAGAAGGCATAGTACTGGGGCAGAATCCTTGCCTATGACATGACACATTAAGCAAGGCAATCTCAAGTACATCTCATTNCGAGGCCGGCCACTTGAGTGACCGAAACCGGCAGTTCGAACATACAAAGTTAATCTATACACATTCTGAAGACAGAGGGCTTGGGGACTGTTGGCACGGCCCCGAGGCCGGCCACTTGAGTGACCGAAACCGGCAGTTCGAACATACAAAGTATTACAAATTGATCCCAGATCTTTAATGTGGCACCGGGTTCTGCAAGTTGTAGAAAAAAGGCCACCAATATTAATTTTTGGACGCGCTTCTCTGCCTTAAGCCTTCACATTCCGTGCAACGTCCAAAGTGTCCAGCTTGCGCTCCTCTTCGCTCTACTTCTCAAATACCTCCCAAAGACGTCCTACCCCATTCCGTCCAGTTTCGTCTTATCCTATCACATACCATCGCATTACATTGCAGTCCAATTTCCTTCTTCTCTCTTCCTCTGTGCGTTGCTCCACCAGTCCACTGATTTGCCTCCTCCGACTCATCCTTTGGGTGGTGCGATCATCCACTGTACTGAAGCCTGGATTATCGTCTAACAACTGCACCTGGAGTCCTCATCCCCTAGGGAGTCATAATCATGCAATCCTTTAATCTTTCTCGCCGATTCTTGTCCTCACACCTATTGGCATCCAACGCTCCATTATTAGGCTTCATTTCACATCACATTTCGGTTTGGTTGTCCACCCATTTGCACAAAAGCCTTGAAAGTTCTACCACACCCTCCATTTAAGTGCAAGGCAGTGCAACTAATCATAATGACTTTGACTGCCCGAATAACATGATAATAAGATTTAGTACTTTTCACTCACTACCTTGCCATAGTACAACAGACATTGATCGGCCAATGTCGCCTGACTTTGGGAAAGTCTAAGCGACCAAAGTACAGTTTCATTACATGTCTAAAATATTGTGGAACCATTGGGCAGTCTGTAGTCGTTGCCTCTTCACATGATCCGCAAATGTAATGGCGACGGGTGGAGACCTTGACAAGGCCATCACGTGCTCGGTGATGTAAGGGCGATAAACAAGTGTTTGCTTTACTCTGACCTCCTCCCACCAACTCGCATTACCACTTTCCTTCCGCTTGTGCCGAACTCATCCACAGGTCTGCGAATCTCTCACGCAAAGGTACTTGATCTTCGAAAGTTCAATGAAAAGACAATAGTGGGCTCCAACCTTCTGTTGCTGCCATGGTCAGGTCGACACCGGTGATCCACCTCATGCTCGGACTATAGGCGAAGTTCCCGGTCGTGACAGATGCTTCGCGAGGGCACATAGGCGAAGTGCAACAATAGATTGCAAGCGGTGATATTCAACCACCAGACTCTTCCTCCAACACCGAAAACTAGCACAAATGCCGTGCAGTAGCTTTGAAGCAGAACAGTTGGTAGCTAACTGCGCGACCATGCAATGTAAGGACACGGTTAAATTACCACTGACACATGACATGCACGTTGCCTTTGACATCAGACAGTTGTATGCCAAAGGACAAATCACATTTAGCTTTTCGATCGCGATTCAATATTAACAAACGATATTAAAAAAACTAGGTTGTCTTCACAAAGCTTCATCCCGTTGTGAACCATATCAGCAAGAGAGCAGCGCTTTTGACTTGAAAGCACCACCTCCATCGCAAATTCCAGTAACGCTGAGATATTCTGTTTTCTAGTTATGCTAAATCAGTTAACCATGGATTTGTACGCTGCAAACAAAGGGATTCAGTTTTGGCACCTTGTACTGCCAATGAGACATTCGATGGCAAAATGTTTTCAATTTTCAACTCCATTAGTGACATGCACCAATGAAGAAGAGCTTGCAGCGTCCCCAGGGAACAGAGTTGTGCACAGCTCGACCAAATTGTCAATCTTGCCTTCATGGAGTGGATGTGGTCGTCATTTGAGCATATTTCTGCATCGCTATTGAGTTGGTCTTAGCAAATACCTAATTCTGACACATCTTGTGGACTGGTTGACGTTGGGAACAAACCTACTGCGGAGGAGTGTGAAGTGACGACCCGAGACCATGGACACAAATTCGCCTGTGGCTCCAATAGGCACCTAACCCTTTAATGGACGAAGACGGAGCGAGAGCGTGGAAATCAATGGATTGAGCTCGCCACTATCACTCGTGGGGCAGCCAGTGAAAATAGCGTCTTGATATTGGTACCATCAATGGCCGACAAAGAGGCAGATTTTAAGCCTTCTATTAAACAATTCATCAAGCTAACGCATTTGCGTCAAATAGCCTCTTGATTTCGCATTTTAGATCTGATGATGTCCAACCACTCCACTCCACTCCACCGCGTGAGGGTGATCCCATCCAAACACATTGCTAATATCAATGGGACTGATCTGTGTGATTCAAAATTTGGCTCTAAACACAGACTTTAACAAAACATAAGCTCCGACGATAGCTACTCTAATCATGGCACACATACTTGACTGAAGGCGTTAAAATGAGGGAACATGGATTGCCGCCATCATATCTGAGCAGTCAAAATAGGCCACAAGAAAGGGCACTCTAAGCATGACATAGGCAATGTGACAAGCACTCTAAGCATGACATAGGCAATGTGACCGAATGAGAACTTTCAATCCTATCAATTTACTGCCTTTAGGTGGGGGCCTCATACCAATCAAATTCCAAATTTTATTCAAATTTCCTTCCAAAACGATTTAAGAATGTGCTCCGGCAGTCGCGACCAATACCTGAAAGGCCACTGGAGGATGCATGTTAAAAGTTACAAGCACTGAATTGCTCCCAATAAAAACTGATAAAGCTGTTACCATCGCTACTCGGACACCAAGTAACAAGTGAGGAAGCTGTTTCAACAACGTCTCCTGCTCACAATACTCTATAAGGGGCGAGTAATTAATCACGGATAGAACCACTTGGGGTCCAAAAGGCCACAAAGAACTTAAAAGAAAATAGAAGACGACATCCAAAGATGCGAACACTAGAGATGACTTTACAACTTCTGTAACAAATTTTAAGCCAATGCTTCCCCATCTGTAACAAATTTTAAGCCAATGCTTCCCCTTTACAGCATACAATTAACTATTCAAAAATGACCGAGAGATATGGTTTAAAGCAAATGGCGAAAGACTCATCCAAAGTGTCCGTACACGGGGGATGCAAAACGACGCATACCATGGCAAACGTNTTCTGTAACAAATTTTAAGCCAATGCTTCCCCCTTACAGCATACAATTAACTATTCAAAAAATGACCGAGAGATATGGTTCAAAGCAAATGGCGAAAGACTCATCCAAAGTGTCCGTACACGGGGGATGCAAAACGACGCATACCATGGCAAACGTCGGGATCCCCTCAGGAATAATAATTGAACCCTAGCATTGGGACATTGCCACCTCATGAAACTCGGCATTTTCAGGAATGGCAGATGACAGCCAGCTCCCTATAAATGGCTACATATAATCTGGCCAATGCCTGAGGTATGCATCAAGTGCTTTTGTTGTTTTGGACCCTTTCCACAAATACAGCTGCAGGCTGGGAATCCACTCATGCACATGCTGGAAGTGAAGGTAAAAAACGGAGAAAACAAACTTGCACTCAAACTATGATGGCGTAAATTGAATTTGCGAGCGTCCTTCAAGGGGCTGGAATGCAGAACTTCAGCCATAAAATTTTATTAGCTTCGTGAACAATATGAAGTAGACAATCCTACTTGCAAAGTTTCAGGTAATGAGTTTAACATTCTGTGCTCACTTGTGTGTGCAAAACAATATCCAAGTATTGAGCAACAGTAAGATTTGCATCAGGAGCTGACGAGACAGTTGGTTCGCTCATTTCAGGGTGCACCTGACCTCACGAAAATGCAACGCAGGTGAAACGCCCACGATAAGGCGGATGCCCAAAGTCGGTTCATGCTGAAGGGTTGGGTTAATTACCCAAAATTCGCATTCATGCAGTCACACAGTTCATGGAGCAAAGTCTGGTCAAACAGGCAGTTAATTTGCATGCGAAAGTGATTAATTTGGAGTTCGTGAGTTCTGCGTCTAAAACGTCATTTGCCTTGACTACAAGAACAAAGTAGCTGTAAAAAATGGAGCCATGTTGATAGTTAAAGGGATTGCTCTCGAGACGACACCTAAAAATTGCGAGAACGTTGAGCAGGTTTCTTCCACCACTTCCAACCTCAGCATTCTTCAGTGCCACAAACCACCAGGGTTTGGCAAGAGATGCTACACAAATGCTCCCTAGGCCACCTTTGACTGGATGCCAGTCATTGTTGTGAAGGCAGTTGCACTGCAGAGATGGTGACAATGGCGTCAAAGCCAGGGGCTATGGAGAGTAGACCTTCATAGCTGACCAGTCTGTGAGTTCTTAGGGCTCCAATTTGCTTTTCTGTCAACTGCCAAGTTGGGTGAGATGTAAGTGAAATTGTGAAAGAAGAAGTCGCCAAATTGCTTTAGTATTGCACACATTTGCCTTAGCTTAAAGGTGTATTATTCACAAATAGTGAATCGCTGTTTTGTCTCAAGACAATTACTTCATGTCATGTCAAATGGAATGCCAGCATTTACTCAGGAATTTATCGCATAAAATGGGCATAAGCATTTATCCCCGTTTTTGATGTGTTGCGATTAGTGTGCTTAAAGTGGTCATGAGGCAACTTCGTTACAATTTTTGTAAGCATCGCGGAAAGGAGTGCGCGTACGTTAAATTCGGAGTCCAGTTGGAGTGGGACTTGATTTTACAAAAGTCCTTATTTGTGCGCCTTTTTACTGCACAGCTTTCGGAATGGTGTTTTAATCCTCAAAGGCGGTTGACCTGTCAAAAATACACACTTTGCGGAATAAAGTAACATCCACTTGCGTTTCTGCTTCACTGGGTGTGCTTCAAACGATCTGAGAATATGATTAAGCAATAATGAAGAGCTTTTTTTATAACCTATAAATTGTGGATTGGTCGAGTGAAGTGGTAAATGGTTGGACGGGTACAGGGTAAAGGAAGGGAGTTGGCGGCCATGTACGAATGAATCGGAATTGAATGAATGTGGATGGATTTATAAAGCAGCCTTCATGTTGCTTCAGTGATGCAATGCCGAGCGGTGGGAGGAGAGTAACCTCAGAAACGGAAAATGCAGCAGCTTCTGGCTAAGAAGAATCGTGATTTCACTTGTATGCACACTATGTGTGTGCTTTTTTCTCGCTCTCACAACACTGGCTGTAGCAGAGGCCTTGCTGGTAGACAATGAAGAAGGGCAATGCACGGTGCACCACAGCACAATGTCAATTTCACGCAAAACACACCGTCAAACTAGTAAAAATTCATGAATGAATGGTGGTTTGCTCTGTCATTGCCCTGCACCCTCATCCCCACATAATCTCGTTTTCCCTCGAGCGCTGTGAGGTTCCACCAAAGCATTACATTGACTGACGCAGTGTTCAGGCAATTAAAGTTGTAAGTAAGGTGGAAAGTAAGACAATGTTACAATCTGCAAACAATCCATTCACAGGAAGAATTTTTTAATTTGACTGTGCTCATTACTAGAGGGGTTGTGCATAAAAATGAAAAGAAAGCAACTTTTCCTTACCATTGATAGGAGCTAATGTGAAACTCATACTGTGAGTGCTTTGCGTCCACGTCATCTACAAAGTCGGTACACTGAACCACTTCTCTCGTGCCATCTGCAAGGGCAGTCGCATCGCACCGAGGCGGACGAAGTAGCTGACGTATGAGAAAGAGTGGAGTTGGACAAAAACAGTCCTATTTATCCAAATAAATGGACAGTTTACAAACGATGATGCCAAATACAGGCTAGACCCCTTTGCATTATGTCCGTCAGGTGCAAACATGGCATAGCGTGTTGGAGTTAACAAACTGAGTCAGATTTTGCCCTCTTCTGTTGTTTGCTTTAAAGCCTATGAGGAATTTGTTGACCTGCAAATGGTTTGTATTCCTCACCGCAATGTGTGCATCAAATCAAGTCACAAAGGTGTCGTCAAGAGCACATGACTTGCTGAAAGAACGTCTTGGCAACTTGACGCGATATAAGACCAAGCCGTTGTTTGGAGGAAGAAAGCAGCAAAATGGTAAAAATGATCAAATTTTCAGTTAGCTCGATTTGCTTGATGCAAATACCCTTTTAAAAGGCTTCAGGCTACAAGTTGTTTTCATTTGTCAATGATAACCACTGAGATCCCTTTCTGCTTCATTGCAACTTTGTTGACCATTGGATGCAAACATGTTTAAATCTGAATGTTCATCATCACACCTTACCAGTCAGCCCAAACAACGTGTAATACAAGCCTCTACCGTGGTATCAGCAGAACAGATTGTGGTACGCTAAATCCCAATTCTTTGTTGCAAAAACGGCTTTGGAGGGAGAGCTGCGACTTGAAGAAAAAGCCGGTTGTTGAGAAGTTCAAAGGAATGCGAAGCTCCTCTGTCTACTGCGTGGCACAGGAGTCCCATCTTCGGTGCCAGGTTGAGTCGAGTGATTGGTCGGCTGCAACCAGGTAAACTTGAGTGAAGGAATCGCAAATTAAAGGCCATTTACTCCTTTCTCTTCAACAGGTTAATGCACCATTTCCTGGCCATATCTTCAAAACATCTATTAAAATTCTTTGAGATTTGCGTCGCAGAAGTGGAAGGTCGCATCAATTCAAAGTAAGGTGAAATACAACTGTAAAAGATTGAGAAAGGGTCGTTAATTCAGTCACCACTTGCCATCAAGACGACAAAATAAAGGCCTTTTCTTACAAGCATACATTGGAAATGACGTTTTCAAGCCGATGGCAGTTGAGTCCTCTACAAAAAGGAAGGTAAACAATCATACCAACCTAGATAGTGCAAAATTCGCCCATCGAAGGGGTTTCAACTCTGCTGGAAACGCCTCCAAAATCCGCAGACTTTCTGGAAGTTCCAGACTGATATCAAAGTAAGGTGAAATACAACTGTAAAAGACTGAGAAAGGGTCATTAATTCAGTCACCACTTGCCATCAAGACGACAAAATAAAGGCTTTTTCTTGCAAGCATACATTGGAAATGAAGTTTTCAAGCCGATGGCAGTTGAGTCCTTCAACCTCCGCAGACTTTCTGGAAGTTCCAGACTGATGGCCAATGGTAGAGTCTTCTGCAGTAGCGCTCTCGCTCTGTCTGCCTGCTTGGTGGATGGCACCTACAGAGCTGCTTTGGGCGTGTCAGAACTCACTTGAGGGTCGAGGCCAATCAGTTTCGGAAGTAATGCACAGATGAAACTACAGATGATGATCCGACGGCCTGCGCTGCCCAGCAGCCAGGAACAGGCTTACTCACCACGCCATCCTCACGTGTCTAGATGTCAATAGATGCAACAGTTCCAGAGTCTTGATGCATTGACACTCCTGGTCGGAAGTTCCGCTACAGACAGATCACGAGCGAAAACCACAGAATAAATCTAAGCATGGAGCAATGACCTCTCCCCTAGTTCTACAAATTTCGATTCATTTTTCCAGAAGAAAGGACCACTCAAAGCAGACGTGCGATTTTTGCATTACTATGGAAAGTGCCAGGAAGACTAGCATGGATGTACTGGTGAATGAGAAACAAGAATGTTGCCAAGTTAAAAAGCGATCATCCATTGCGCGCCTAAAGGATGGTAAAAAAGGTGAGCAGGAAAAGCAAACCCTGTTTGGGAGAAGACAGGGTTAATTCAATTCATCTAAAACGGTGACAGAGGTGACAGGATGAAAGGATTAGTCGCACTCCTCAAGGACTTTCAAGTTGAAACGATGCAGACTGTGGGAAGTCCAAGCCTTTTTTCATGCAATTTTGCTCCCCAAGAAATTTAATAAATGCCCAAAATGCCTGGCCACGGGAGGATGTGCTTCTGCTTCTAAATCCCCCTGCCATTTTCCAATGCGGCAAATGCATGGAGATGATTTTCCTCACTACTTTGCATCGAGGAATTCTCCTTATGCAACTTAACGTCAGGTTGTGGGCGACGGGTGTTGCATGGGATGCAAGAGGAAGCGCTACCACAAAACTTACCCCTGGCGGATGTAGCCCCACCCTTGAATAATTGGCACCCATTATTTGGCCTATTCTGAGCATTCCATCATCCTACCGCTATTAGGGTCTTACACGAAAATCCTCGGCATCCGCACCGACGTTAGCAGAAAGCATAATAAGTGCACACTTTTTGTGATGTAGTTTTGCCCGATCAAAGGTGCCTGAAGGGGACAGTTCGGCAGCGAATGATATACTTGTCACCCACTACTGCGCAGTTGACCACAACGGGTGCTTATACAGCGTGTAAAGCGAAAAGTTTGGAATTATCTGAACATCTGTTGGAAATTCCTTGAGGATTTTGACCAAAAAGGAACTCAAACCTCGCAAAACTTATAGGGAAAATAGTCAGTCGCGAAAAAGGCACTTGTGATGCCATATAAACTGGCTAATGGAAGTGCATATGACTTGGCTATCCTTTTCAGGACTAATGAACGAACTTGTAAAGGAGCTGAGAACTCAGAATTTGTGCGTCGCAAACAGTAGTATAGTTTTAACAACATCCCTTGCACCCCATAGCAAGTGTTCTCAGTCATGTTGCCGGCCCCTCACATTCTCTGCAAGCTACTAGGTTGTAGAACTTCCCATCAACGCTTTGGTTTACTGCGATCTTAACAAAGGCTGGAGAAGTTACACCTGCGCTCGCTTCCATTCACGGAGGTCAAAGTAAGAGGAGTACATGCATTGACTTCAGTGATGGGAAAGGAATGGCAAGCAACCAATGGAAACATTCCTACACCATCCAACAGAAATTTGGGGCCTGCCAATTTGCGCACAACTGAAAATTATTTCTACTCCAATTCTTTCCAATTCCGATGGCACTTTATTCTATTACTCTCCCTCGGTTCACTACAGAGTTAACGCAAATCATTTGTTCTCGGTGGTTGAGGATAGCCAGCGTATTCGTGTAGGGGAAAATAGACCTATTGGCTGGACGCATGAAGGTACTCGACATGTGTATGACATCTGATACTGTCACTGTAGCGTCCCGAGGCTCCCTTTAAGGTAAATGAAGGCATAGTACTGGGGGTAGAATACATGTGTTCTGGAAGCAGAGGGCTTGGGAGCTGTTGGCACGGCCCAAAGGCTGACCAACTGGCTAGTATAATATGGCCACCCAAGTGACCAAAACCGGCAGTTCGAACAAACAAAGTATCACACAGCCTCTCTCTTCTTTCGAGCGTTGTCCCCGACGCTCCCCTTGGTCAGCCTTTCGTGTCAGCCACCACAGCGTAATCAGTGCTGCGGGAAGCACCCACGAGCTAACCGTGCCAGCCATCGAGATTCGAGCGCATGTCTTCTTGTAGTACCATCAATTCTGCGTAGCACTTGGTGCAGCAAGTGCGCATATCTTAGTCCTCCTCTCCCACGATAATGCGGCCAAATGGAAGATGGGGGCACGAATCCAAGTTTTTGGACGAATGGAGACACACACAACACAAGTTGTGATTCCAGGCTTTTCTGATGCCGTGGAAGAAACACGAGGGTATCGTAGAACCCTGAGCGAATGGGGCGATCGGGTCTCATAGGAACGGGATGCACGTGATCCAAGTGTACGAAGCATAAAACGATATTATCGAATGGCGTCCTGCACATTCTACATCTGTAGATGCACATTTTGGCGAAGGGAGGCAAGTTGCCTGAGAACAGGAGAGAGAGCTTACAGAGGATACTCGACCACAATGTCACTGATCCTTCTTGGCAGTTGCACTTGACTTGGAATTCACGGCTAGTGTCGCTTCAGTTGCTGATGGCTTTCCTGCAGAACACGAGGGTGAGGGAGGTGCCGAAGATGAACGTCGATCTCGACCCTTCTGTTGTGGGATGTGAGGGATTCTCCCATCCGAAGCACATGTACTTCTTTCACACCGCCGAAGTTTGCCAGAAGCGGCACGGAGCAGGATAAAATCCATCAAAGTCGGGTCAGCTTTCCGCTGCCACCAATGTAGCGTCCCGAGGCTCCCATTAAGGTAAAAGAAGGCATTTTACTGGGGCAGAATATGTATATTCCGAGATCAGAGGGCTTGGGGGCTGTTGGCACGGCCCAAAAACTGGCCAACCCGCTAGTACAATATGGCCACCCAAGTGACCGAAACCGGCAGTTTGAACAAACAAAGTATTGCAGTCAAAATGCTAACAAAAAATAACCATTTCGTTCACAAAACGAAGTGTCATTAGACCTTAGGAAGGAAGACACGCTGGCAGCGAGACCTAAGGCAGAGGTGTCAGTAGGCTCACTAATCTAACTTATGGAGTTCTCTCCAACGTAACAGTAACCTCGACGTGTGTGGAGGGTCTGGTATTGAGTGGGTGGGAGCAAAAGCCACAAGAAGCGTTGCAAGACCCTGGCACTCACAAAAACGCAAGTCCTCGTGTGATCAGGACTGCAGCTAAACCGAGTCTTAGAGTCACAATACGTAATCACTAAGTGTAAGTAAAATGCTAACAGTTTAAAACGTTTTGCTTTTATCACCCAGGAAGCAAAATAGGAAGGAGCTTCTTTGACCTGGAAAAAAATGAGCACTTTAAAGACAAAGAAGCTTTACGTTAAGCAGTAGGGGGAGCTAAAGCATTTTCTCAATCAGAAGTGGAGTGATTTTCAAAAAAGATGTTGAAGTGATGTCGAAATATGTGTTCAAGAAAGAAAGAATGGAAACCAATGGCAGCTTAAATCGACAAGGGTCATGAGGATGATCGGCGTGTGAAAAACCTGAAGGCAAGTAACTGTATTCATTAACCTTGATCTTTATGACTTCAGACAGCCAAACTGGTAGTTTTGCCAATTGAAGTAATCGAAAGTTGGCGAGTAAGGCATTGTTTACGCCAGCACCTATGCAGCTGTGACTAATTTCGGCAAAATAACTTGTTGCTATACATCCATATAAGACTTCTTTCTTGCGAAAAATCTACGCAATTCGCTCATTTTAAAATTAAACTGATAATCGAATTCCAAACTTGTGCATTGTGTGAACCATGACAAAACACTGTCAACCAATAAGGCTAATCTGCACATTACATAGGGCATTTGTTAAATGTAAACTAAATTTGCCAAAGCTGGAAGCTGCGTCTGATATTTCACTTAACCTTGAAACTGCGTGTTTATCACTTGAACCACACGTCGCGCCTTATGAAACTGCATAATGACCAATCAGAGCTCTGTGCAGCTTCTTTATGATTTTGAGTGCCGTATGTTAGCTCCCTTTTCCTAATGCGGAAGCGCAATCGGTATGTTTTTTATTCCATTTTAAATTAGCATGCAGTAAGAATGGTTTAACCATGTAGATGTAGGAGCAGTGTTCATTACACATGGCTTTGTTCTGTGCTGTGACTGTTGTAGGCCGCTTTCTAAGGAGGTTCAGGAGAATGTTCCTCCATCTTCGATTTCTGATTATTCACTCTCAACCTGGCACTATCCGCTTCTCATCCTCCTCACCCTTCTTATCTATAGCAACAGCCTTTCGTGTGGTTTTGTTTTTGACGACGCTTCTGCGGTTGTTGATAATCAAGACCTCCGTCCTTACGTTCAACCCTGGTGGGTCCTCTTTTTCAATGACTTTTGGGGCACTCCGATGGTCCACGAATCGAGTCATAAGTCCTACCGTCCTCTCACAGTCCTCACCTATCGCTGGAACTTTGCTCTGGCGGGCCTTAAAGCCTGGACATACCATTTGGTTAATGTCCTCCTTCACACCTTCGTTGTCTACCTCTTTTATTGGTTTTCCCGACGCTTCCTAGAGCCTCCGGGCAGTTTGGCAGCTGCACTTCTTTTTGCACTTCATCCAGTTCACGTGGAAGCTGTTACTGGTGTAGTTGGGAGAGCGGAATTGCTTTCAGCAGTATTTGTATTCGCTTCTTTGCTCACCTATCTCAATCTCATTGGTGTGGAGGAGGTGCCTCTCCTTTCTGGTGAGTCAATTGCTGAATCGTAGTCTTTTTAAACCATGGGATCTGTTAGTTTGCCGCAAGTGGGTACTTTTATGAACTTGATCAGGTCATTTATTCTTCCCAATATTGTTGAGTTATGTCTGACTCTTGGAAGCCATCTAATTGAAGTGATGTTCTCCTGTTGTGGCCACCTTTTTGGCGCCTGAGGAATTTGGTGGCGTTTACATTGTTGCTCACACATCCAAATGAAGCACCCACTTCCCCGTAGATATGCTCCCCTATCAGTAATTGAACGCTACGCTCTTCCGAATGTTGCATCGCGGGAAATAGGCGGACTTCTCATTTAGATTTGGTTTCATTTCCGACTCTGTGCTCGTGCATCAGGCCATTGATTCACCACTCGTGTCGAACTGGACGTCCACAGTGCTTGGTAGTCACAATGCAAGTACAGCCCGGTTTGAACTTTTCAATTCGCTTTGATGAATCTGCGAGAGGGTGGATGAGTAGACTCTTTCTGCGCAAATACACACATGCCTACAATGCTCATTGTATTAAATTACACTAGCGCTAAGTTGTAGATGCAACTCACGCTTCCGATTTGTCTCTGTCATCACTTCGAGCGGTACTCTTATGTTGAGGAGTGGGGCCTGCCACTTGCTGCAAGATGATTATTTGTTCAATTGTTAGCTAAAATAAATCGGTGTAAGGCCACTGGACTTGGAGGATCAGGTCTGCAAAATTCTTCCGTGCGATTTGCTTTTGGGGGCAAGAGTAGCATAAGCTAGTGGACGGAGAGTCGGCGTGTGCCTTTGGCGTGTGCCTTTGGCGTGTGGGTGGAATCGCTCGCTTAGGAAGCTTTGCGAGGAAATACAAGTGCCGGTACTCATCAGAATGCGGTCCAAATTATTTTCACCAAGCGCATAAGAGACGTTATTGTACAAATTGACAGTCATATTTTATCCTCTGTTGATGGGTGGATGGGTGGTTGAGCGAAATGCACTTGTTTGGTAGGTTTCACGGCTTCCCCTCGTTCACGCGAAGTGAAACCGGAAGTTATTCTCAACACGCGTTTGATAAGATTTATTACGAATTGCATTTATGGGTGGCTCATCACCAGTCCCCGACAGTTTAAACCTTTTATGAGCGATACGTCCTAATATCGCGCTTTCGTCAACTGCTGTAGAACAAGCTTTTTTCGAGTGGTTTCTGCTGTTTTGGAACCAATTTAAAGTGGGTTTGTGAAAGAAGGCAAGCTAAAGTTCATGAGCGCCTTGTTCAGTCAGTACTTTATGCGTGTGTAAATGGGAGGAAAGTGATACAGAGTACAATGAAGGGTATGGTGGTGCTGGACTGAAGCATGAACATCGGTACTTGGCGTGCATGCTTGCGAACAGTCGGATGCGCATTGGAAGCCCCTACATGGGAACTCGTGCATAACCCAATTGTGGAAGTTAAATTGGCCAGTTATAATGAGTGTTCCTCTCTCAGGAAACAGGAGGTTTTGTGTCCATTGTATTGAGAAGACAGGGGGCAGGGCCATGGTACCAGAATGGCAGGTAGATAGGTGGACTTTTGAAATCACCATTTGCGGCCTCTTTGTCGGTCTACTTATTATTTAAAAGTAGCGAATCACGTTTCCTTTCCACTAGAAATGTGTCACTTGTTGACAGTCTCCCTTCTCGTGGTCCTTGGGACGCTTTGCAAAGAGCAGTGTATCACAGTTGTTGGTGTCTGTCTTGCCTATGACTTCGTCTTCTACTTCATTGTAAGTTCAACCTCTCACTCTTCGAACCACCCAACCAATGATCCTCATGTGTCTTTTACTCCTCTTTCTGTTTATGTAGAACACCTTCTATGCAAAGATTTTGGTGGGAAGAGTGGCATGGAAGGCCTGGAGACGGGTAGGGCTTAGATTTCTCGTTCTCTTGCTCACCTCTGGTTTGTTTCTTCTGGCTCGCATCCAACTTATGGGCTCACAATTACCGCATTTTACTGCGTACGTGATTGGCCTTTTGTCTATTTATCCACTGTTTGTTCGGTCGATAAAAGTGCTGGCTTGGAGGGACTGTCATCTTTCTATTTGTAGCCCTCGTAAAGTAGTTGTGGAGCCGTGGATGAATAATGTGTGACGCTAGACCAAACTCCTTAGGAGTTATAAAGCACACGAGTTTGAAAGCACCTCTGGTGTTAGTGTGAAGGAGGGATGGAGTGTTAAAAGTCAGACCGAAATGCTAGAGACTGAGAGGTGCAGCGTAAATGTGTGTGTGTAGACGAGGGTGAGCTTCTGCTTTGTTAAGCAGATTGTGATCTGTTATGAGAGCTGTTCTTGGCGCCTTCTGTGGTCACTCTTCTGTGTCAGGTTGGGCATCACAAGTCTATATGATGATGTTCCCTCACGGCAAGGGACTTTTAATTGTGATGGAAGGAGTAGGTCTTGTCGATTTGGGTGGGGTTCACCTTTACGTCTCACTCACGATTCGGCTTGCAAGGAGTCATCATCCAGACATGATGTAAGCAAAAACCCTTCTTTCAAGTTAAGTCGATTATTCTTAGATTTCACTTCGTCAACATTTCAGTGCTGATTTTCTTCCAGTTTCCGAAACTTAGATGTTGCTGGGTCCTCAAATTCCACCCACCACTATTTGTTGCACATCAGCACTGCAAATATTTCTTTTATAATCTAACCCAGGTCAATTCCCGTCTCGTTCCATCATTGACTAGTATGTGAAACTTGGATTTGACTTAGCCGCCATGGCTTTCTTCTGTGGCGTTTTCTATCGCGAACGCAGTGCACGGGCCTGTGATTGTCTTATTTTGATAGATAAAGCTCTGGAAATCAGTAGTGCAGGTGGTTACAAGAACAGATTTCCGTGCCATCGTCATGGTGGGTGATTTGTGTGAAGCTGAAAAACCCCAAAGTAACTGTCGTGCTGGGACTTGGGCGATTGATTTGCCTTCTTTTAGGATTCTTGCTGATCTACGAATAGATTCAATAGGGTTCCAAAATTCGCATTCTTGAACTTGAGGTCATTGCAGACGGCCTGTGAAATTGCGCAGGCACTACTCAAACTCAAAGCGAGCTGGTGGGAAGCGTTCGTCTTGCCATAATTTGACCTCACACTTATCTTCTACTTCCTCTCCGTGTTAGATTTGACAATCCAGCAGCTCATGCACCGCCTCTGACACGTCGTCTGACCCACCTGTATTTGGTATACGTGAATCTTGCACTCCTCTTCTATCCCTCTGGTCTCTGTGCTGATTGGACAATGGGCACCATTGCCCTCATCACATCCCTTACGGACCGTCGAAACATTGGCACTTTTGCTGCTTTTGCCGGTCTTGTTGGTGTCGCTGTTCGCTGTGCTTCACCGTGGACGTCACCGCGTCAAGCATACACCCTTTCCATGGTGCGTGTTGTTTTACACAATATTTTGACCTATCATGACGCTCCGGACGGAGGAGAATTTGGCCACAGTGTAAGTATTTAGGTAGCTGAAAGTTTCTCTTGCAGGGAATGGCTCTGTTGGCACTTCCTTTTCTGCCTGCATCGAACCTCTTCTTTTATGTCGGGTTCGTGGTGGCNGTATTTAGGTAACTGGAAGTTTCTCTTGCAGGGAATGGCTCTGTTGGCACTTCCTTTTCTGCCTGCATCGAACCTCTTCTTTTATGTCGGGTTCGTGGTGGCGGAGCGTGTGCTGTATGTGCCCAGCGCGGGATTCTGTCTCATTTTGGGGCTGGGATTTCAGTACCTTCTTCAAAAATGCCGTCAATGTCGGCAGGCTGGTCTGTGAGTTTTGCAAATTCCGAATCGGTTGCTACCTCTTGCAGATGTGAGATTGTGTCGTTTTCTATGACACTTGTCGTTCTTTGAATTTGCAGTTGGTTTTCGCTTCTCTATTGCTACCTTACGTGGCACGTAGGTAGATGTTTGGTTCCATTGCTGGGTTTGAGTATTTTTAGTATGAATAGACCCAGTTGCCATAGCTTGCCCTCCGTAATCACCTCACTTTGACTTTAGATTTCGCTTGAAAGCTCTTGCCTATCTTCTACTGGCCATCGTTTGTTCGGGATTTTCGCTGAAAACGTTCTATCGCAACTACGATTGGTAGGTAAATCGTGGGACGAGTTGGCATTTACTTTTTTTCCAGTGATTACCAAGTGTCAGAATTTCTCTTTGTTCGACTACCTTTATTAAGTATAAAAGGCGTTTAACAGATGCTGTTTTTATGCAGGGAAAACTTAATGGTAGAGACAAATCCTGGTAAGTATTCAATTTCAATCGCGTTCTTCTTTTTACCTTAATTGCATTCAGAAGTTGGCTTCGCGGTGTATTATCGAATAGCATTATAAACTGGTCACTAATTCCGATTCCCTTACAACCGTATATTTGCATATTCCCTCCGTAATGTAACTTTTTCCTCGAAGTGACGAGAATGGACAGGAGTCTTAATGGCATCCAAAGTCGGTTGTCAAGACATAGCTGACTCAAATCACCAACAACAGCGCAATTTCTCACCACCCCATCGTGTCCAACCATCCACCTCCTATTTTGTGATTGGTGGAAAACCTTTGATAGAGGGTAGCGCTCCACTTTCGTCGCCTTTCTAGAAAACTCGCTAAACAGCGTTTGTACCGTCTTTTTTGGATCTCACTTAAGGTATTTAAACACCACTTAAGTTTCATCTTCCACTTTTTTGATACAATCCCCCCAAGCAACTACTGCGATAAAATTAAGTGATTCAGGGACTGAACAAGGCGCATCCCTTTAATCATTTGCGGAAGGCATTAATAACCAAACGTCCGATTTCCTTTCCATTCGACAATAGTTGCAGCAGTCCATTAGTACGGAAATCGAAGTCGAGACGAAATGTTTCGCTTTGTGCTTTTTTATCTCAGCCGAACGACATTCCCAAAAGAAACAATTCTCAACGCAGCTTTCAACATCGACGGCTGTTTTCCACCTGACTGCTTATCCTAGAAGGGTGCGATGAACTTCTATTTTTAACTACTTTCCAAGCATTGTTAATGAGTGAGTTCAGATTGTCACGACATAGTGGCATCGAGGTGCACGTTGTTTTGGCTTTACCAATTTTCGATTTAGGTTCACCAACTTCTAACTTCTTCGCTCGAATAAACAACCGTGAGTAATACACCAAATCTGGCCTTTACTGAGTGATAAGTTTTTCTTTTATTTATAGGAAGGACGAGTACTCCTTGTTCACCTCAGCTCTCAAGGTGAATCAGCGTAATGCAAAGCTCTGGAACAACGTGGGCCATGCACTGGAGGGACGATTACAATTCGACGAGGCTCTGCTTTACTTCCAACAGGCTGTTCGGTCCATTTTCTGCTTTCCTTACGTCCTTGCCTCACCTCTCCTTCATGACGGCTCCTATAGGCTACTTGAAGTTGCTATGCATTTGATTGGTTGGACCACTGACCTCTCATTGGCTGAACATGGACCAAGCAAACTTGAGCGTTCTTTTTTGCATTTGATTTGATCGGTTTGATATTCCTTTTTTTTCTTATTAAGAGTTCAACCAGATGATATGGGCGCTCGAATCAACGTTGGTCGCACTCTCGTCCACCTTGGGCGCCTGGAAGAGGCTGAAACTGTATACTACCAGGCTATGGAATTCTTCCCCAAGCCTAAGAAAGGTTCATTTCACTACCGTTTAACTCATTAACTGCGAGTAGCATTGATGCAATGGTGGCTGTGACTTATACGGTGACTTAAATGCGTATATTTCAGAAAATTTAGTTAGCTTGAGTAATTGGGAGGTGTATATTTTAGCGGGTGCACACCATGACTTGACTTTAACTAGTTCCCCAGTCCGTTAAGTGCATATCGACGTGTAACTTGCACTTACTTCGAAGCAGACACTTGAAGTATGAATTCTCTATCATTCTACTGCAACTCTGAACGCACTTTATTAAGAACTAATTATTTAATGCTACTATGAATAGATCTTGCTGTTGCGCTCAAGTTTCCTTCCCCAACCACTCGTTATGTGCTATCATATTCTGCATTAACACGAGAGTAACCATGTTTATATCATTAATCTAGATTACTTACTAATAGTAATTGTTGGTCATCTGTAAATTCCTTAGGCATATCCTAGTTGTACCGGTTTTCCAAAGCGTTCAGTGCCGAGCGATGGCACAGGTTTGTGCTATTTTCGGTACCGTCCACAGCGATCAAAACTGATTTCATAGCTGCAGAATTTTATGGCCATGTAGGGTAAAAACTGATTCGACCAGAGAAAGACCATTCGGGGCGTTTTCTGCAGTTATTCAACTCTCATCTTTGAAACCACAGGAGCTCACCTTGGTGTCTTG
>LWMK02000588.1:0-28586 GCA_001693075.2 Taenia saginata
TTTTTATGCATGTAAGGCATTATAAGAAGTGATAAAATGTAACTTCTTCTTACCCGAGTTGTGCGAGAAGTAATGCCAGGGGTGGAACTCTGGTTCCCAATTGGTCGTCAAAGAGCCCAAGCTACTGTCAGACGCGATACGTCCTTGCGGAATTCATTTCTCGGAACCACATTTTTACCATGATTTTCCAGCAATTGGGATTGGCCTTTCAAATAATGTAGCTCACCATTGCCGAAGTCATTGTGTTTTAGTGTAGCTATGGGTCCAGTTTACCATGGAGGCAGAAAGCAGTTGCCGCTAATGACCTTGAGAATGCTGAGCGATTAACTTAACTTAAAAACTTGTTTCACATTACAAAATATGTAACTTGTTATTGATTTACGTTCTTGAAAGTAGCAATTGTTTGTGCGCTCATTGCTGTTTTTTAAAAGAGTTGCAATGCATTTAATTTAACACGTGACTAATCGACAATTTATATACACAAATGGGATACGACAGCAACGTCTCCAATCCACTNGGCACATTTTATGCAAAATATTGTTCGGCAATGCTACTCCGCATTCTGGGAAGCCCTATGCACAATTCTTTGCCCAAGGTATGACACAGTAAATGAACGCAAAATTGGGCACATCCCATTTCTGCATTTGTAAACGTGGATATAGTATTTATCAATGGAGCAAATTTTGTGCTTTTTGCATTTGCTAACACGCAGGCATTAAAAACACAAGATTCCAAAAAAGGGCCTATGATTATTTGATTTATGCACAATCGACATTCGTATTAGTTGATTGAGCTACGAACGATTGTCCATTTGACATCGTTTTCTCCATGTCAACGGCAGTACCATTCCAGCTGAATTAGCGGACCAAATGCTCACAAAGTCATCGTTCCCTCCCGCGATTACCCAAAAACAAAGCTTGTTAAGTTGGTGGAAAATATGCGAAACATATATGGCATACACAGCACCTATTTGATGGAATATTGCTTCGCTAGCCCAATTTTGAGGTTCAATCTATGTAAAGTTGTGCTTCAGGTTATTATAAACTATCATATAATGAGTGATTAACGAACAGGCTTGCAACTATTAGGCTGTTGAAATGCGCTTTTTAGGTCAGAGGCGGGAGGACAATTTTTCAACCTGTTCGAAGACGAACGCGGTTCCTCCCATTTGTGCGAGACGCTCTCGCCATTGATATGCACTTACCACGCCTTTTATACAGAGCCATGTTGAAGATGTCCGGTAGCGCTGCCTTCTAATGGCAGGGCAAGAAGAAGGGATGGGGATAAAAGAGAAGATTCCTCCATTAGCCTTAATAGGTTTGGTCCATTCGAATAGGGTGTTGTAGCATCCCGAGACTTTTTTGAATGCAAAAGCAGGTACGATACCAGAGCGGAATGTATACTTGGCAAAACGGGTGCTGAGGCTCCTGGCATGGCCTGGAGGCCATCCCAACCAGCTAGGGCAATATAGCCATCTAAGTGACCGCAACCGAAACCGACTATCGAAAAAACAATGCATTATATGGCCCTCCTCTCTTTTGAGCGTAGTTCCCGGGGCACTTCTCGGACATCCTTCCTCGTCAGCTATCACAACGTAGTCAGTGCTACAATTAAACACTTGCTAGCTAACCGTGCTAGTTATTGGAATTCGAGCGCATCTGAGGAGATGCTTGACCACAATGTCACGGATCTCTCTTGGCAGTTCGAATGGACTTGGAGTTCTGCCCGTTTTGGAAGCTAAGTTTGGAGCAGAGGTTCTGCCGACCATCAGCGTATCCATTGGGACATGTTCTAACACTGATCTCCTTATACAGATATGTTAGGGAAGTCCTCGAAAGGAAGCTTTTTCAGGTGGCTCAGGGCTACTGACAATTCAGTTGTAAATGATTTTCTAAAAGGACATTGGTTGAGGCAGACGTCATTTTTAAGCCCTTCTGTTATGGACTATCAAAGATTCTTCCATTAGGGGATTCGTAGCTACAGCTTATCACAAGCGGTATGGATTGAGATAGAAATCCTATAAGATTGGGTCCACTATCCGCCGTCCCGATACTTCCATCAGGGCGAACGAAGGCATACTGCTAGGGCGAAATTCATATATACATATATTCAGCAAGCAGAGTGATCGGGACTACTGGCATGACCTAGAGGCCACTCCACTGGCTAACGGAATATGGCCATCAGAGTGACCTAAAACAAAACTAGCCATCCAAGCAAATCGGCTGTTACAAAAGTGCTGGGATTAACGAACACTGCCATGCAGTAAAAAGAGGCCAGTTCACCCTGCAAAGGCAGTGTGGCCAAACCAAGTAGCCGTAGCCGAAACTAGGAATCAAACGTGCAGCAAAGCACCACAATTATAATCTAATCAGTAAAGTTGGAATTGGACACTGTCTGCTTCCCTTCAAGCTTGTCAAACGGTCCATTAAAAGACGATACACCCTTCATCGTTCCTCTTTTCCCTGTAAAGTGGTATTTATGTCATTTGCATTTATTGCCAACATTCATGCTTGTTACCCATTTGATATCCACTACTTTCCTTTTGATTACCAATCTGCAACAGGCAGAGCCATTATATTTTTAAGCACACCCATCCTTTATATCTTCATCTCTTTGCCGCCATTTCCGAAATTCTGCATTAATTTTCTGCATTTCAATTTCTCTACAGCACCTCATATGTGCCGTCGACACCAAAATTACTCAACTGCTTTCCAATTTTATTCTACAGTAGAGAGTTCGGCTCTCACTCCACATTTCCACAGTTGACTTTTTACCAACTGCACTTGCTCTTTCTTCGCGTCCTTTTGGCGTGGCATTTTGATGTTCTCAAAGTCGTTGCCTTCCTCACGCCTAGGAGATAAAGTTCTCTATCGTAAAGTAACAAAAAGACAACATGAACCAGATAATTCTTGAATAACTGTGGACGAATTATTTTGCATGTAGACTCCGAAGTAATAACACCACGTAGCCTCCACTTGCATGCCAGGTATTTAATTTTGCAATGAATAATCCAATGCTTGACCATTAGACGGATGTGAAGGCAGGTTTTTAAGCCAGCTTTTTTCTGCCTTAACTGCATAGATTCTGGTATCTAAAAGATCTCTGTTAATTTCATAGCTGGTGCTTACATCAACTCACTTTCGTTCTGGCAGGCAGTTGATACAGGTCTAGCTTCATGGAAAAGGCTTTCAGGTTTTTTCTACTTTGACAACTTTATCTTTTACTTCTATCGCAACGTGCATCAAACAACCTTACTATGCCTAAAGACTAATCTCATCAACTAGAGGGAGGTTCCCTTGTCCTGGTAGCATGGAGGTTGAAAGACCAGTAGTTTAAAGTAACACCAGGCAAAGGTAAGAGGGAATGCAGGCACACTAAAAGATGTTGTTGAAAGCAATTCAGCTATATGAATTCCTTCTACGACTACCTCATCTGGCTACTTCGTTCAGCATCTCATTCAACCCAAAACAGTTACCCAGTAATGGTACCAGCTGCCACTTCTATGTGATGTACCGCTTACCGAAATGGCCAAGTGTCAGCATTTTGGGCCACCCTGCAGAGTAGAATGCATTACAGGTTTACTCAAGCCGTATGCAGCTTTCTCGCCTTCTTCCCATGTATGAATCGAAACTTACTTCTGCAAGTGTGAGGTTTTTTTTTTGGATGCGATTAACAAAGTAAAGCCGGACAGGTTTTCTTTGCATAAGACAAAACTTACGTTTGTTCGTCATGGTGACCATTTGTGGAAGGGATCAATTTAAGTTGTCCCAGTGGTTTGCTAGATGATGAATTGCTTCAAACAGGAGGGTTTCATTGTAAATGGGATCTCACTTGTTATCAAAATGTGAAAAATCAACCAAGTACTTGGCTTAGTGCTCAAGTCGCTGCAGATCCAAAGTAGGGTGCAAGTGGTTTTTTCTTTGAAACCTTTTGTGATAATCACTAGGTGTCAATTTCGCTTTCGTAATTCGTATTTTTGTGTTGATCTTGATCGCCTCTCAAGGGTTGCGACTAGTGATCGTAGTGAGCACTATTACTGACTGGCGCCCGCCCTACTGCCGCCACCGCCTTCAACGTTGATTGTGGGCCACTTTTCAACAACATCACAGGCTCGTCAGGCCACAAACAGCATCCATTGTTGCCGACGATGGTAATGGCAAGGTGGAATGTGGATGTAGAANGGATGTAGAAGCCGACTCATGGGAGGCCACTGAGACTGTACCGAGCGCCTTTGACCAGCTGTGGTGTTGCGACTCTACTTATCTATCCTGCTGAAAGTTACTTTGCTCAGTGTTGGTTAATCATTCACCCTGGAAATAAGCATCGTGGACTTAAAAGGATTTATGAAGGACTGAGTACCATTATGCCTTCTCTTGCATTCAAGGAAGTCTCGCTGCACAACAACCGCGGTAGATTTCAAATGTGAACGAAAGGACAAGCGGCACTATACCATTATACCACTATACCACTAAATGCTATGAGAGAAAAGCATCTTAAAACGGAAAGACTCTTTAGAAATCGCCCGTGCATTGGGAATATATTTGTGCTTTGCTCAGCAATACAGAGAGTGTTAATGTTAGTTGGAGGTGCCAGAGAACAGATGGAATTTAGTTGGTAAAGGGAAAGAATGCATGCAAGAAGGAATTTGGAGGAGTGGGTGATTCCGTGGATGATTTCGATGGCCACCAAGTTATTTCCATCCCAAAAAGAACAGGATCAGTCGGACGTTATAGCACAAAAATTTCAAACCTGTTGGAAATGGAACAATTTTGTCCATTATTTCATGGTTAAAGTTTGAAAGGAGCAGTGTATGATAAAGAGATTTAGGCAGACTATTGCTTGATGAGTGAAAGCGTTTGCGGAAATTCCCTAAAAAAATAAATTGTTATATGCAAATCAGTTTTCCCCACCGCTTAACACAATCATTGCAGAGTGATCTATTTTACACAAACCAATAACTTATAGAAATCATTTAGTTTTTGAAGCATACAAATAGCCGTGCAATACTCTGTTTGTTCTAACTGCCGGTTTCGGCCAACTGGTTGGCCATATTTTACCAGCCCGTTGGCCGGCCTCCAGACCGTGCCAGCAGTCCCCAAGCCCTCTGGTTCCAGACTATATTGTAGCGTCCCGAGACTCCCTTTAAGTTAAAAGAAGGCATGGTACTGGAGAGTAGAATACATGTATTCTGGAAACAGAGGGCTTGGGGGCTGTTGGCACGGCCCAAAGGCCGACCAACCGGCTCAGTACAACATGGCCACCCAAGTGACCGAAACAGACAAAGTATTACATGTATATTCTGCCCTAACACTATGCATACTATCACCCTGAGGGAGGTATCGGGACGCTACAAGCCATTTAAGTATTTTATTAGTTGCGAGTCATTGACCGCGCCAATTTTTACTTAAATGCCGGTGTGGTGGGGCAGGAAAGGCACTGCGTGACGCATTGCTAGTAGTTCCGCGAACTTAGAGAGTTAGCATCTTTATTGTTAAAATGCGCAGGTTTCGAGAAAAATGGGTACATGCAGACTTGTAGTAGCAAAACTAAATTTTTGTTGACACTTATCGTAAGAAGCTTAGAAATCCAGATTGAGCACAAACTACACCGGCTTTATCAATCGCAACTGTCAATAACAAGGTATGCTGCTTTACAAGAGAATCTGACTGGAATCAAGAAAACTAGTTGGATCCTTTGTCATCAAGTCAACTAAAATGCTTACATTACTAGTCTGTCAATGATTGAACCGAACAGAAGTGGAGTAAATTTAGCGATTGCAAAAAAATTAGTTAGGATTTATTTACGATCGTGCGGTGTAAGAATGTTCGTTGTGGTGTGGATGTACCGATTTCGTTTGAATGCATTGTTAAGCACAATATTAGCACGGTTCGTTGTACGAGTGGTTTGCGATTTGCCTATGGCCTTTTGCTGCGAGACTGTTTGTTGTCCATCTGACTCGTCGCGTGGGAGACCCAGGCGATTCAAGAAAACGGATGTTTTTATTCGCGGCCCCGCTCCCTATATGATTTTATCTTGTGCATCGCGTAAATGGACGCTAAGCTTTAAGGTAATCGGTTTGAATGTTAATGAGCTTAGCGGGATGGAAACATAGTCGAGGTGCATGATAGGTTTGTGCACGAGGGCAAATTCACTATCCGTTTGGCTAAACCTGCCCAAGATGTCGTCTTTTGCAAGGTAACTTACTGTCAGTTTNAGGTTTGTGCACGAAGGCAAATTCACTATTCGTTTGGCTAAACCTGCCCAAGATGTCGTCTTATGCGAAGTAACTTACTGTCAGTTTCGAGTCACTGTATGCTAGGTTAGACCAGATTTGGCTCGTCAGGTATGTCGCTTTCTGTGTGCGATCAAAAATCGACAAAATGTTGACACAAATCCTTGTCAAGTTTGTGCGGAGGATTCTCCAAGGTATGTACCTGCATTAATTTAAAGTTTGTAGACGCCAGATGCTGACAAACTTGTAATTGAGGACCGGAGCGATTACCCATTGGGGAAACCGTTTCCACCTCATCTCGAGAGTCTGCATATAAGCAGCGTGAATCTTCATAGATTTGACAGTCGCATACTACGATTGACAAATTTGTCTGTATTGAGTGTAGAGAAGACTCGGATTTCGTCAGTTCCCAAGGCTGTGGAGTGCTTGCATCTAACTCGCCTCTGCCTGAAGTCAAATGCGTTGGAGACTTGGCCGAATGTTTCGAGGGTCTCTGCTCTGGCCAGCAGCCTTCGTTATTTGGACTTGTCGGAAAACAGGATTGCTTGGCTGCCGGAAGACTTCTGGAATTTGGAGAATCTGGAGAGTCTACTTATGACGGGTAACTGGAGTGGTGTGATGTCTATCAATCTTCATGCTAGCGAGTGATGAAAATGTGTAGCCAGTCTCCTTTGTGGGCCATTTAGACAATCGCCTGGGTGAATTGCCAGCGGCCAACTTGCACAGAGTGAAGAAGCTTCGGAATCTTCAACTGAAGAATAATAGGCTGCGCTGCCTACCCTATGCCGTCTCGCAATTTTGGAGGCTAGGAACACTAAGTCTATCCGACAATCCCTGGATGGCGCCTTTTCCACCGATGGATAGGGACGGAGGTCCGAAAAGTCTTCTCCACTTCGCGTCTGCAGTGTTCCTGCAGAATTATGGACATCTGTAAGTTGTTGAAAGTGGTAATATCGTCTATGTGGGTTGCGATGTGGATGCGGCACAACCTTCATACCAAACAACCGAAACGCAGTCTGTAACGTGTGCAGTTGAATGGCGTTAGAGGCGACTGGCTCGTCGTCGTCAGAAGTAGCGTAGTTGAGTGTCATAGGGTAGGGTGGGATATGACACTAAAGTCGTTTTGATGTTGAAACTAACGCGTCGTTTGCATTGGTGGGTGGGCCCGTGAAATGGTGGAGGTTGCAGCATACGATGGTTTGGGCACGATTTCTTGGGTCAATTACTAACTTAAGAGGCGACTGGCTCGTCGTCGTCAGAAGTAGCGTATTTGAGTGTCATAGGGTAGAGTGGGATNGTCAGAAGTAGCGTAGTTGAGTGTCATAGGGTAGGGTGGGATATAACACTAAAGTTGTTTTGATGTTGAAACTAAAGCGTCGTTTGTATTGGTGGGTGGGCTCGTGGAATGGCGGAGGTTGCAGCATACGATGGTTTGGGCACGATTTCTTGGGTCAATTACTACTTTAAAGCTACATTTTAGGGAATGCAGTAGTAGTGGCTTGTTGCTGAAATGGTAACTTTATAAGTGCCATTAAGTGGAATATTTCTGATCATGTTCACGTATAGCTAAGTCAGTTTTATGCACCATGGGGTGTTGCGGTGTCGTTGGTTGAAAGAGATCATTGGGAGATTACGCCCTCCGTGATTTCAAGGTGAGTCGAGAGATCTGTTGCAGAGACTGGCTGTTGCAGCGTGCCTGTTTTGGAGAAGGAATGGATCACCACTTCAGCAGTCAGGATGATTCATTGGTTGTGTGCGGATGGGTTTGCGGCATTAACAAACCAGGTGAAGGGAGTTGAATTATTGGTGAGCAGCTACGGAAGTGCACGAAAGTGTACCAGTCGGTGTTTGTTCTTGATTGTCAGTGAGTTGACGGTGAGGAGTATACTGTTGGGGGGTTGTCGTATACATGCATTTCAAAGGATGACTAAAACTGTCATTTGAATGGATTTCGACTACTTTGTAGACTGCCGGTGTTGGAGTCGCAACTGCCCCGGAACTTGGGGTCGCGATTAGAGGTGTTGCGTCGCTGCTTCCGATGTCATCGAATTTGTGGAGTGGAGGCAGATTGGTACGTGGGGTATATTGAACTAGAGTACACAGAACGCATTTATTCCTTCACACCGGCGGGGAGGAGTGAGGTGAACCCCGTCTGCATTCACTACTGCTGCTCACCCTATTGTGGCATTCGAGTACGAGTGTTCGAACACTTCATCTAGGTGTTTCCTGCTAATGGAGCCGACGAGATCTCGCTCACCGAAACATTTGACCATTTTGATAGTCCCTGAATTGTGCTACATTCCTCTGTCTTTCATATTTTGCAATAATCTCATTTGATATGCTGCTATCGACTTGCATGGTGGGTTATTTGTAATTGTGAGAGTGTGTTGAGCCAATTGGGGATGTTGCTTTCCAGTCGACTACCCAAAATGTGGTGGCGGTGTTGTTCGGGGTGGTAATTCGGGAGCTTTATGTCTACATAAGCAAGGGTAGTGTTATTGAGGTATTGTGTGGCAAAGAGGCTCACTACGGAGGAATGGACTAGTGAAGACATTAGGGAACGCTGATGTTCACTAGGTCGACGGGTGGTGCCGTCGATCGCTCCCATTTAGCAAACTGGACAACGGATATCAGCTGGCAGTAAACAAATGCATTCTTATTCGCTCTTTGGTTTGAGGCTTGGCAGCCTCAGCGTTTCGCAATCACAATCACCACTTTCCCTCCACTTCCACGATCCCTGCAACCCTGGAGTGCACTTCACTAACCTGTACTTCACTGCACTGCACCACAGTGCGTTGTTCTATCTCACCGTCACAACTACTCCTTCACTTTACCCCAGCAAATGAGACAAACTGTTTTCATCCATCTCCGGTTAAGGTTAGAAAAGGTTCGTTAGTTGGGATTTTATGAAGATGACGCGAACAAACCTTAACGTAGTTGCGTTAGTCAACTAGTTTGCTAGCTAGGAAGAAAGGAGCCGATATTCGCAACACCTAGCCTTCAGTATCCCTTTGCTCAAAGAGGTCTACAAAAAAGGTCTTAATGCCCAAATGTAAAAGAGCGTAGCCTGACGTGGGGTGGCGTAGTGCAAGGCGGTGCAATATGGCACAATTCAAAGGTGATTGGTTTTGTTTTGGTTTCCTGTCAGGCAATATTGCGGTTCACTTGCTTATTATGTGCAATGTTAGAAAAAAATTTAAATGGAGCAGGCACCCATTGGCGTCTACTTACACGTCAAATGTCTCACAGCAGTTCTTAATGTCGGTATACGTCAAATTTGATGTAAGAGGCAATATTTGGAAGCTGGACGGGGTTCACGGTCATAAAAAGGACAAAAAGATGCAAAAATGGAGGCCTGGGCAAAACCAGGGGCCTATTCAGAAGTCAAGTATCAAGAGACGATCAAAAAAGTGTCCAAGATCAATGTTGAGGTCAAATAACGACATTCTAGAGTACATGTCTTTACTTCTGACCGAATTTAATGGCAAGTGATGTTGTCTTGGAGCCGCAGAAGTCGGCGTTGGTCGTCTTTATTGTCAAATGATGCTATACTGGAGCTATATATACAAATTTTGTTCGGCGATAAGCTCAAACAGTGTCTTGCTGGAGCCGTAGGTATAGATTTGGGTGAATTTAAAGGTAACGCCATCATTCTGGAGAAGTCGGTGTGGATGTAAGTCGGGCTCTAGACATTGATTCGAGTCGATTTGTGGTCGAATGACGTCATTTTCTAACCTCAAATGCCCATCTAGGTCAATACTTTAAGTAGGTTGGCATGAAACAGCCACACTTTAAGTCACTCGGACAACTATCACTGGAGCTGTTCGCGAGCTCCACATGCTACTAACACGCAGATATGCAATGGAAATGTAGTGAAACACCAAGTGTTGGGGACCCCACGTCGGTTGTAACAACAACAGCATTCATCCCCTCTTACCTGCATGATTTGCACGTGCCATCTGATAGCAGTCACTGGCAGCTGATTTTCAAATGATGAAGCAATCGATTGTCACTTGCTCACGCTGACAACGATGAAGACGGTGACGAGTTGCGCCTCCTTCTTTGCTGCCGCTTTTTCCTTCGCCAATTTATCGTTTGCATTCGTTGACTTTCTTTCTGGATTGCAATTTTACCTTTGCTGTTTCGTTTGGACGTTGGTGGATGTCGTGTTTGTGCTGATGAAAGGTAAAAGCTGCCATTTTCACGCCCCCAGCATCAATGTCATTTAGGCTGTCAAAATAGAACACGCCACAACTCAGTTCAGACAGATGATTACGTGGAGGAAGAGGGTTTAACAGAAAGACCTAATGTGCAGTTCAAACAATTCCAGCAGCTACTCTATTTTGTACGCACTTGGAAGTCGTTCAATGTGGACGCTACGGTCGGAAGAAATGAAAGAATCCGCTATCACCGCCACCGACACGAGCTATGGAATGGGCGAAATCGCTGACCAATGCGAGCGAGAAGGAGGTGTGAATGAGGAGAGAGAGAGCGCCTCCTAAACAACGAGAAGAAGAAGATGAAGGAATGCAAAGAGCTATTGAAAGAGAGAAGCGAATGAGCGAATGGAGACAGGGGTGAAAATGGGGACAGGATGCACGAAGTAAATGACGGTGCCCATGTTGATGGCAAGGCAAAGAAGTCAAATGAACGGAATCGTGAAAGATGGCGATACCTACGTNGGAGAGAGCGCCTCCTAAACAACGAGAAGAAGGAGATGAAGGAATGCAAAGAGCTATTGAAAGACAGAGGCGAATGAGCGAATGGAGATAGGGGTGAAAATGGGGGCAGGATGCACGAATTGAATGACGGTGCCCATGTTGATGGCAAGGCAAAGAAGTCAAATGAACGGAATCGTGAAAGATGGCGATACCTACGTACCACCCTAGTAGCTGGACTTAGGATACACCACCTATGCCGCCTACGCTATCATCGCCATCGATTTAGTAATTTCGTCAGCGGTTTGGTGGACTCTCAAGTTACTAGGGTCCTTTNATGAAGGAATGCAAAGAGCTATTGAAAGACAGAGGCGAATGAGCGAATGGAGATAGGGGTGAAAATGGGGGCAGGATGCACGAATTGAATGACGGTGCCCATGTTGATGGCAAGGCAAAGAAGTCAAATGGACGGAATCGTGAAAGATGGCGATACCTACGTACCACCCTAGTAGCTGGACTTAGGGTACACCACCTATGCCGCCTACACTATCATCGCCGTCGATTTAGTAATTTCGTCAGCGGTTTGATGGACTCTCAAGTTACTAGGGTCCTATTAGTTGCCAATTTGTGGCACTTGCTTGCACAGCCGGCGTTGTGTGTTAAACGTAGGCAAATAACTGTGACGATGGTGGTGGAGGAGGTGAAACATGCTGGGTCTGAGGATAACGACCCCTTTTCTTGCATTAACAGACCACGAAAGACTCGCAAGCTATGGGGTTAAGTGTACAGCTCTCATTTCTCCATGGCATGCATGCGTATGTGAGGAATACGAGACTGCTTGTGTTACATTGCAAAGAAGTTTCCTGGGGTAAGAAAATTTAGGAGGAGCAGATCGGCATGCATCTAGGTGAANGCGATACTGCTTGTGTTACGTTGCAAAGAAGTTTCCTGAGGTAAGAAAATTTAGGAGGAGCAGATCGGCATGCATCTAGGTGAAACAGGGCAGAGTGCATTCTCACTTGGGCACTTTGCAGAGGAGGATGCAACGCATTTGTCCTCATCATCGTGGATGTCTCCTTGTTCCTCACCTTCTCCATCCCCTTGTTCTTCCCCTTTTTTGGTACCTCTTTGCGTTCCACTTCTTTTTATTCATTTGGCCCCTCTTTCTTCTCCCACGCACTTATCAGCAACTCCACCTATTGCACACCCTACCGCACCGCTTCCTTCCATTTCTCCCTCAAAATTGACCCACTTATAAGCAAGATGGCAAAATTGATTGGCTCTCACAATCCCATTCACTTTATGTTAGAACGTTCTGACGAGTTTCCCTTCCCTACTTCTTCCACATAAATACCTATCTGAACTGCCTTATTGCAGCTCCTATTTTGGCAACCCATATACTTTGTTTTGCTGAAAATATGTCCGTCCTGCGCAAATAAAGGCGATTTGTTATACACTTCACGAGATGGTGGTGCTGAATAATTGTAGAAGATACGATTATTGATGAGTCGTGAGCAGGTCCAGCCAGGTAATGTGAAGGTAAGTCCTCATTACCACCGCCAAACCGATTTCTACTCCTCTGTTATGCTGCATTCTCTCAATAAGTTACGGTGGCACTATTATTGTTATTATTCATCTGCGTACTCAAAGGTCTACTACAGTCCATTAGCATGCACTACGCTCCAATCGGTAACTCTTATTCAGCATGGTCCTTCCCTCCTCATTCCTGATTAGCCAGAAAAGCATCACAAGCGACGGACGATTGCGGAGCACTTACCCCCCTTTCTTCCTTCCAATGAAAAACCACAACAAGTGGCCCCGTCTATTCCACAAGGTGGCTTTCCCTAATCATTAGCAAGAATGAGTAGATGCACACGAGCACAAAATCCAACCTTTTGGCATCTAACATACACTTGTGCTGGATAAGAGCAATCTATTAACCTGCAGTGACAGCCGCAACTCAGGAACACCAACCCTTAATCAAGATAATCTACACAAACAAGCAAACTACAAAAGCCATTGGCAACAGAAGGAGCTTAAACGAAGGTGAAATTAATTTTAAGTCACCATCGCCAATGTCATTTTCATCCATTTGCTACCAATTACTGCCTCCAGGGGCAGAAGATTAAAGCCCATGGCAGAGAGGAAGCATGCAACTAAAAAGTCATGCATTGTCACGCACCGTTGTCATTTAGTCAGGTCTTCCTCCAAGCCTCTCCTTATCCGCACTGACAAATATGCTCTCTCTCCGCTTACCACCACGACAACGACGTCATGAATGTGGTGTGTGTGTGTGGTTCTCAAGTCGATGAGATTCCACGTTCCATACGCGTAGGCTTTCAAGGTGAAGTGGAAAAGATTTCAGCGATTATCGCTCCGGGCCTCGATTACAAGTGTATCAGCATCTGAAGTTTAAAGACATCAAATTAGTATGGCTACATACTCTGAGGAATCCACCACACAGGTGCAATACAAATCGAACGACAACGTCTTGTCAAACTCCAAGAGCACGAAAAAGCTGGCGAACCTAATTTCCCAAACCCGGCCTCACTTAACATACGTCGATTCAGAACTACCAAATAATAAATTTGCCCTCGCGAGCAAACCCATTGTACAATTCGATGAGATTGCCCCTGGGCAAACATCACTAAGAAACAGAATTCAACGCCCGTCTTCCGGAAAAATAAGAAAACCGTAAAAAACCCCAAGCCGCAAAACAAAGAGCGTCACTCCGTCTCAATCACCTACCCTCCTCCATGACAAATTAGGTGGAAAACAAATTGCCCTGCACTGAAAGACCACAGACAATCCACAGAACACTCAAGCATCGAATCGTCTTAGTAGTTAACTCAAAGATGCATTCAAACAAAATTGACTTTTCCACAAAAACTAACTTTCAAACATAACAGCACTTAAAAAGTACTTATAGTCTTTTAAGAAGCGCATTGTAGCGTCCCGAGGCTCCCCTTAAGGTAAAAGAAGGCGCAGTACTAGGGCAGAATATATATATTCCGGAAACAGAGGGCTTAAGGGCTGTTGGCACGGCCCGGAGGCCGACCAACCGGCTAGAACAAGATGGCCACCCACGTGACCTAAACCGGTAGTTCGAACAAACAAAGTATTACACGCATGATTGTTGTTCTTCTTCTTAGTTACAACAGTCAGCTTGCGGCCAAAGGGATCAAGACGCGTTCTTTAAGTGTGCTTTTAAATCCTAGCAATGGACAAAATTTGCCTGCGTTGATGTTTAGAAATAAACAGGCCACTGTAGTACAGTGGTTAACCCAGACTTCAAGCCTCGTACCAATTGTAATTCATAGCCTGTGGACCAACAGTTTAGGTCACTTGGGTGACCATCTCGTACCAGCTGGATGGCTGACCTCTGGGCCATGCATTCTGCCTTAGTGCTCTGCCTTATTTTACCTTCAAGGAAGTCTTGGGACGCTACATTAATTGCCACAAATGGATATGTTTTTTCCAAGCAGGGCTTGCTGATACTTAAGTTATTCATTCTTGTTAAACCTGCACCTTGCGCTTACAATGATGTGCAGTTAAAGTCGTAAGATAGCAACAACAAGTGTGGCAGATTCCTGCTTTCTGTATATCGGATAGTCTCCGCATATGTCTGGCGGGATGTATGAAAGTTTGAAGTTTGTGCGCGATTGGTGTTGCTGCGTTCGAGTTGTGCTTCGTGCTAGAGGGAACAGTTACGTGAGTCTTCGTATTGGAAAGAATCTAATTTGTTTTTAATACACGTATGTTTGCATTATAAGCTGCCATAAAGGCCTAGCCAGGAAGTTTCAGGCGTGTTAATTTCATAGCTTTTGCATTGTCTGTGGTGAATTCTCGTATTACTTTATCTAATTCACTTAAATAATGATACCGACTGTGCCTTTGTAGTTTAGGCGCTTTTTGCAGTATAATTGCACCTGTTGACTCTGATATACAAGGATGTGGGTTCTTTTTAAATTAAGGCGAACTTGTGGTGTCAGGTTTTTCTTAATCATCAACGTTTCGTTTGTGGGCGGGGTGGAAGCCTGGTGATTTCATGGGCTTGCCACTTGAGGGCAGTTGAACTACCGCAGACGATTTGCGATAGTGTTTGGGCTTTTCCAATATTTACTTTGGGAAGTTGCAGAATTGAAACGGTGGCATTTAAATCTTACTCTTTCATGCAAATATGTCGAGGAATGTCAGCGAATAACCCAGGAGTTGTCGGATGTAGTTGTTTAAGCCTTATTTGGATCCTTTTTGCATTGTCGGATCCAAAAGTATGGAATTTTAATTATTGTAGCAAACGAACGTTTCTTTTCCTGACTCTAGTGTAGAGGAATGTTGCTAACTTGAACGAAAATGTGGACTCGCAATCGCGTGCTGACTTTGGTAAAGGGATGTAGAAGCCCGACTTTTTGGGTTCTTCAGGGGGTTTCAGACAAACACCATACATTTTTTCGTTGAGTGGGGCAACAAATGCTAATGCGAATCGTCTCAATGTAGGAGTTGGAAGGGGTGCGTCATAATTTAGGCCCAAAAGTGCCAAAGCGTAACTTCATGCTTTGTTTCGGCCCTGTCATCTCATTTAAACTTGATGTGAGAATTTCATTTGCTTTGGATGAATGCCATCTATCCAATAGCCGTTGGTCTATACTGGAACGGAGTTGGCAGCTTTTCTGCACGAAGGCAATTTCCTCGCTTCCAAGAAAGCCTTCCACTTCCTGTTTTTCAGTTGCGAAGTCCAATGCAATCGCTGGGGCGGTGAGGCCATGAATTACAGTGTCATGGCAGCGAATACGTGCGCGCAGGCGAACAATCAAAAGGTTGCTTCCTGGGCGGGACCTCAGCTGTCAAATAATGAATCTCCTCCTTGTCTCTTCTCTGTTGTGAGTGCAGCTGATGTTTATTTGATTATATCGCTCGGCAAGAGCTGAAATATGTGTCTACCTCCAGTATCGGCGTTGAGTGCGTTTGATGTCCTGGTTTTCGCAAATTGGCTTGATGCCAATTCTGTGCTGTTGGGTCCTCGTCGGTTTGTCATAATTGGATGAATTTAAGTGCTACGAGCATATCAATTAGTGAACAATTTTTTAGTGGCAATAGCACGGTAGATATTCTGGACTTGTTGAAAGTGGAATGAGCGAAGTCGCGTTGCGTGAGCCAATGATATTTTCCTATAGTGGGATATGTGACTGATTTTTCCATGCCGCACCTTTTTTTCGCTTCATTGTGCCTTCGTTTGATCCTAGTAGAGTTGACATTGGCACTTGATTTTTTTTAAGCTTCATAATCTCGTCCTTTTTAAATAAGGAGGCAGGAGGACGACTGTTTAAAAGGACATTATTTTCTGTCATCATTACGTTGATGCGTTAAGGCGATATTTCTTCCTGAAAACTGGTTGTCGGGTGGTTCGGCCCAGGTTTTTGCTCCGGTGTGAAGATGGCTACGAGATTTACCAATTTCACACCTGAAAACATTGGTTTTGTTTGCTGGAAGCGCATGTCCTCTTGGTCGTCATCGCTCCTTAGCGTGGGATGGAATTTGGCCTTGCGAAGTGTCAGAAAAAATAATCGGTGTTGGCTAAATCGGTATAGGTGATCTGAGGTGCCCTTGACGTCCATTGGGTTACGCCCTCTGTAAATAAGGATGAAATAAGTAAACGCTGCATCTGATTGGTTCGCAGTGAGGAAGTTGGGCCAGCCTATGCCCTGGGTCCAGCGAAGTGTCTACGTGATGTTACTTGTATACAGATGGAGGTTTCCCCATGGCGTTTGATTTGTAGGCTTTGTTTTTGGTTGAGCTCCGATCGTAATCCTCGGTTTGGAGTGTATGCTCACCCATTTGGACCTCATTGTGGATTATTTCCACCTGTTCCGTTGCTTTTATTTGACGCTTTCATATTGGGTTACGTATTCATTTTCACTTCACTGTAACCTCGCCTTTCTTACAAATGAGGAATGCGGTACTACAAAGGCAGTGACCGACATCTCATTGTTGAACCAACGCGCCTCGACTGCCTTTAGCCTCTTGCCGCGGTACCATCGTCACGATCTACCCGGCGTCTCTGCCTCCTTTGCCTGCCACGGTATCGCACTCTGCGCTCACACATGTGACGCCCTTTGAATGGAGGTGCTCAGTCGGNTTAGGCGATTGAAAATTTCATTGCTGTACTTTTCCGAACCATCTATTCATCGATCTGAAGTTTACACCACTCCATGCCCATAAGGTCATACTTTTTGTGTGTCTGCGTGGTGTGATGGATTGTAGAGGCAGTTGATCATGGTGAGTTGCTCACTAGAAAAGATCGGATGTTACGATGGCTAAGATCTATGTCTGGTGGAATTCAATGCAACAGGAGGGTGTTGGGAAGAAAAATCCCGAGAATAGTAAGATTAGTCAATCGGTTGGGTGAGAGTGTTGTCTAGACGGCAACTCATGGCCATTCTTTGTTACTGCAATACTTGCCCATGCGGGGGCGCCATAACGTGCTTAAAGTGTGCACTCTCTCCTCATTCTTCCTCAGGTAATGTTTTTTCGGGCCTTTATCATTCGTATCAGCTCCTGGTGTCGACAGTAGGCTGAGGAATGTAATGGTATGGATGGTCTGAGGACTACAGTGGGACATTGTAGGCGTAGATTAGATGGCGTTTTGTTTGTTTCTGACGACGAAAGTGGGATTCGTGCATTATTGCGAGGACTTGGATTGTGAATTGCAATGCTGATTGCTTCGACGACGAATGGAACCTTGACGAAGCTATCATGCGATCGCCTTGTGTATTTTGTTGAGGGACTTGTGTGAGTCTCTCTGCTTTACAACTGACAGGATGATGGTGATCGGTCATAAATTGGCAGTGTCATCGGTGGTGGTGCTCTTGATTTCAGTGGGCATCTCTATTTGCATGTGAAGCAGTAGAGGTTGCTACGCAGCTATTTTTTCCAATCGACGAAAGATTGGTCTTCGACTTGGTCCTACTAATTGATTTGCATTTCTGCCTCTATTCAGGGGTACTCGGTTGGGGTGCCTAAGCACCAAATTGAGGGGCTGCATTGATAGACATCGTTTCTCCTTATCGTGTGGGTTTGTCTACAACTTTGATGTCACCACTCCATCACGCATCCATCAGTTGTTAAACACTCGCATTTGAGACCATTTCAACTGAGCTAATTGAGCAGTAATTGGATTACTTTGGTTAACAACGGTTGGCCTTCTTCGAGTCTTGTAATGCTAGTGAATAAGTTGTCTCGTCGTGCCCGAATTTGACGGTGGTTGTAACGACGAAATGTGGTTGGTTGAACTCCACATCGTTTTGCAGGCGTAGTCGTAGGACATCCTTGTCTGTGATTAAGTTCTTAGGGTAGGCTAAATGGGCACTTCTTCGCTTCGTCGAAGTGATTGCTGAGGTAAGTATTATTCACGATTGGTTGGGTCCCTCCATTACGAAAAAGCTAAAGTACAAAAGGATCTGATTTGCATGCCCTAGTTTGGTCGTCTCACCAGTTCTTACATTATTTCAGTATCACTTTGAATTGTTTCGCTGCCAAGCTATATTAGTTGAATCCCACTCCGGCTACTTCCAGTGCGAACAAAAATTGTCGCTTTTGGAATGGATAATCTGGTTCATGTTTTATTCCCTTATTAACTGAAATTCTCTTCAGGATAACCAGCGCTGTAAAATGTGCTTGATAAATATTCTACCATTGGGAGAATCTATTGTAAATGAAAGTTTATCCACCAGTTCATTCATCGTAATTCTTGTTCCCAACACATAAGTTTTGTGGTGGCTAGTTGTGGCTTCCATCCAGCTAGTAGTCTATTGAATTATGACAGGCTTCCACACTCCTGTAGACACTTTAAGGCAAGTGACTTTGGAATCGAGGCTAAAACGCACTTAGAACTGCTGGCAGCTTGGGAGAACAAGTGGGATTTGCGTGAGGTTAAAGAAAGTCTAGCTTTTAATGCGTGTCATTCAAGAAGGTCTATTTCACACCATAGCCGCAGCGGAGGCGCAGATGCCTCTGCAGACACTGGGCGAGGGAGCTGGAGACTCACGAAGTGTTTCAGTGGCAGAGTACGCGATACGTTGTGAGAGACTGGTATCTCCCAATGCAGCAATGCCGACTACTTGCGTTCAGGTGTCGAAGAAGCTGAAGGCAGCCAACCACAAGCTTGCTGGCTCCACTGCTGCTATTCAGACTGCCTCGTGTCCATGGAAGTTGGGGTGCAGATCAACTCCGCGGAACCTAATGCAAAGATGGCTGGGCTGCGGGTAACGGTTGCTGGCTTTCTTCCCTCACTTTTTGTTTTTATCGCTCTTCTGCCTATTTGTTCATCATACCTAATGCTCATTTCCCCCTCGTCTATCCATTCTGTAACCGTGCAGTCATCCATCCATTTGTGCTTCCTCTTTCTATTAGCCTCTCCCACTCGCAATTTGTTCATGCATTAGTCACAGAATCAAACATCAACCCATCAGCTTGTTTGCTTTTACCCAAACGCTAATGCGCCAATCCCCTTGACCTGCATACAGGGTGGATTTGGTTGTAAGTTTGTTTACCAATACTCTTGGATTGATCATGGGTTTTGAGGTCGTCTTGGTTAAGAGTGCTCGTGTGGTTAACCCATTTGCGATTGGAGTTTCAGGCGTCCGCATGCATTGAATCTTCGTTTGTGAAACACGTAGTTGAACTTGGGAGGTGTTGATGCTTTTGAGGCTGGAGGGGAATCGCATGTTCTTGATCCGAGTAATTGCTACCATTCCTGTCGGTATTGATCCGGTTGCTTAATCATTTAGGACTAATAATGCATTCGTCTTTCTTACAGACCTCGCTAGCTGAAAACGCTGAATTCACGTTCAGCCTGTCAGCGAAGCTGGAAGAGTCGGTGGGAAGTCTGCGTTTAGAATAGGTTCACTGCTTTGGAGCTTCATTTGGGTGAGATTTTTTTGGCAGAGGGTGTCAGAGGCTAATAACAAATTTTTAGTATGCACAAAATTTCTTCCCTTTTTCCTTCTTGTAGGCACATGAAATGACGGTGAAAGAGGTGACGCAGCAGTACAGCCAATCTCACCTCCATTCAATTTCTGGTGAAATCACTGAATTGATGGCGATGATGCTGTTGACGGTGTGGGTTATGTGGCCCGTGTCCGGCGACTGGGGTGGTGCGGATCTTTGCCATGATACCTTTCATGTGACTTCTTTGCCTTGCTGTCAACGCGGGGACGGTCACTCACTTCGTGCATCCCTTCCCCCTTCTTCGTTTCCTCCATTATCCACCCTCTTTGAAAAGCTCCTCGCATTCCTCCTTCTCTTCGTTGAAGAGGCGTTCTCTTTCGCCTCATTCACACCTTTTTCTCCCCGACCACATTCATAAGCAGTTTCGGCTATCCCATGGCTCGTGTCGGCGGCGGCGGCAGCGTCGGCTCCTTCCATTTCTTCCGACCACCCCTTTGCTGGCTCACCAGCGTGCATGCGTTGATCGATGGAACTAGTGTCGGTAAGATCACCTGCAGTGCATTCGCTGCACATCGGTTTTCTGATTAGATAATCAGTCGAAATCCATGGACCGGTCACGTGACTGGGAAACCGGTCTGAACCCAAATCTAGGGAGCCGATATTGCATCACTTGATCTTAGGGTCGACTCAGGTTGATGCTCCAGTCCAGGGGTTAGAAGTAGACATTGTGACGTCGTCAGCTTCGTGTGGAGGCTTAGATTGAGAAGGTGACGATGGGTTCGTTGAGGATGCAGAGCCATTCCGAACTGGTAGTCGTAGCAAAAGTGCTGGAGTCGTCGAGTACTTCGACTTCAGCGGCAGTGGCAAAAATGGTAGTGGGGAGTGATTGTAATGTCTTCGAACACCGTGGTTACTGCGCGTAAGCTATTTATTTTGTTGCTTAGCTTCGCAGTGATTGGTGCTGCTATTGAATGCGGGGCATTCATTTAAGAGGTAAGTTGATATCGTTTTCACGAGGCTGTTGTTGGGTTCCACTAAATATCACATTGAGTACCTATTGTGACTGATTGTTTGGCGGCTAAGGCGGGGCTGTGATCGATGCTTGGAGAAGTGGGTACTGTGGGAGCATAGGGCTAAGTGGTAGGTAGTTGGCGGTGTTCAGTTTCAGCAAGCAAATAGTGGTCGAGATAAATGGCGAAGAAATTTATGGTGAGGTGTTTGTGATGATGATGCTGGTGGTGCCTGTCAATTCCGACAGGTGGCATGCAATAGCTTCGTTGTGAGGTGTTAGAGCGATTGAGATGGTATTGTGCGTGAATGGGAGGCATACAAGGACACTTTTGCTGCAGTTATTTTGGAAGTGATAAGTGCTGTAAATCGGCGTCCTTAAAGTGCAAGGAAAATTAGCCATTTTGGCCTTCATGGACATCTCCTCGACTCTGGGCATTACTCAAGGGGACATTTTTGCGTAATATTATTGCCGTGGTGGCATCCAAAGCAATTTGACATGTTTGTTGGCGTACAATGCGATAAATGACGTTACAGCGCATTAATGCTGGGGGATTGGGTTTTTAGGTTATGGTCACTGTGGTGATTGTGGAGGCTCCAGCCCTTCCACCAGCCCTTTGAACCACGTATTTGCTTTTATCACCGCGTAAGAGGTGTACTAGCCCAGGAGGGATTGAGATGCGTTCCCACAGTTTCCCAACTAGAAGCAGCTGAATTTTGACACACTGCTTTGTCTGAATCTGGTATGTTTGCTTCAGCTCATATCGTCACTTTTTCCTTCTGTTCATTCTGCTCAATTTGTTTAAACGACCCCTTGTGACATTTTTTTCTAGACGACCACTAATCTCTTGTGCAGTGGAAGCATCAACTCTCTCCTTCTGTCTCCTGCGCCACGCTACGAGTGCACCATCACCACTTCATCTTCGCGTAAAAGCGGTGGCAGTAGGAATTGGGCCACTCATTCCTTTTGTTCCGCAGCCAGAGCAGCCACCAAAAGTTGCAGCCGTTCTTGCCGCTGTCGGTGCAATTGGATGGCTACTCGGACACTGNAGCGGTGGCAGTAGGAATTGGGCCACTCATTCCTTTTGTTCCGCAGCCAGAGCAGCCACCAAAAGTTGCAGCCGTTCTTGCCGCTGTCAGTGCAATTGGATGGCTGCTCGGACACAGGCTGACGTTCCTGTGTGGGTGCTATTTTCGCTCTTTTCCAGATCCATCTATTATACTCATTCCTTCTTTTCTTTTTGCCCCTTTTGGCGACTACCATCGCAATCGCAATCTCTGGACGTGATATTCACAAAATGATGGGCGAGGTGGTGGAAATAGAAGAAAGCGGGTCCACCAAATCTTCCAGACTTGAGCCCACTTCCTCCTGATATTTTTTGCATGTCCTGTAATTTTCGTTACCATTCGAGTGGTCTGTGCAGATACACGCCTGTGGATGCATGTAGTTTAGCAATTTACTATTTCCCCAAGCGAAATACTTATGCCAGACGGGTGTCGCCTCGCCGATATCTATCGAATGCCTGAAGACACTAGCTCGTTTCAGTTCAACGCTCTGCCACGGGACCATTCTGCGTTCTCAATCAGTAAAGCGCAAAGTACATCAGCCTCGTTAACGGTGGAGTCCGCTGTGCGCACAGGTCACCTATCTCGTTCATGGGTGTGCCACCTACATTCTGCGGTAGTAAAGTAGCTTCATCGCCTTATTGGGTGAAAAAGGCGCCTTCAGCATTGAGTATCACGGCCCAAGTCTATTCTAGGCAGCCTGAGACTCGCAAGAAGAATAGGTCGTATGGATGGTCTTGATGTGGGCCGTGAGAGGCATAGTGTGAGGGTATTGGGGTCAGATGTCAGCTGGGCTTGAGGTGACTTGGGGTAGCGCAAAGCTCCTGGCGCTTTTTGGACGGGGATTTGACTAAATGGTTGAGGAGGTTGGTCTCTGACGGAGACAACTATGTCAATATTCCAGATGTGTGGGGTATTTTACAAATATCATCATCGGGAGTGGGGACAGCTTATGATTATGAGAAGGGTTAAGCTTGAATTAAGCTTTGACTGCTCTCAGGTAAACTGGAAAGGAAAAGTGAGTGATCCAAACTGAAGTCCCTTGTGTGTGGTACGTCTGTTTTAAATTGAGGACCAGCCCTATGAGCTTTTATTACTCTGACCTACAATGCACGGTATGTCGCGTTTTGCCCAAAACGAAGCAACTTAGCGACACCACTGTGTTGATAATTCCCTCAGTGCCTGCTATGCGTTCGATCAGACCTTCACGGTCCTCATGTTGGGTAAACTAGAGCAGGGAGGCAGTATAAGCCAGGGACTAAGCTAAAATCTTACATTGTGGTTTAAGCAATGATAATTTATTAAGTTTACGCCGGAACTCAGCAATCCTGTTTTTTGAGGCTTTCCTTATGTTATTCTTGCCATTTTTGATTCAGCGGTTTGAAGTGCGAAGAGGAGGAAGAAAGGTGCGCGAGAAAAGTTATTTGCTAACCCTCATCCGTGGACATATTCGCAACTTTTCGTAATTGGAGAAGAGGCATTTCGCTTAGTTCCAGCATGATCGACTTTGAAGGTTACTGATGCTATGGCCAGACATTTCGAGCGCAGCTCTACTCACGTCCTCACGCTGCCCTAGCATTTGATTTTGACTTGGCATCGAGCTTGATTTTCATAAACAAAATAACTACAAATTGATGTAGCTTTGCGAGGTGTTCCAGTAGTACCTAATGCTAGCAAAGTTGCTCTGACCTCAACTTAGAGCTTTTAGCAATTTTTTTGCTTTTTTACAGTTAGGCACTAATTCAAGACAAAAAATTGCCCTACGGTGATCGGAATTAAATTTGGTGGAGCATTTTGCCAGAGCAAAACAACAAAAATCATCTCAAGAATTGACAATAACATTGACTAAAAAAGAGATGCCGATGATAGCCACAAGTGCTCATTTAATGGCGAATTATCTTTACAAGGCTAGTTTGTTTTGGCATCTAATTAGTTTAAACAGAATTTTCATTGGCCTAACTGATTTATTTGTCTGAATTTGCCAGATGCATTGCGACTAAGTGATTCGAAGCAGATTTCAAACAAATAATGTTTAAAATGATGAGCTGGCGACTTTTAAATAACTCAATGCAGCTTGGGCTGATTTGGATTTTGTTCTGAGCGTTTCGCAGTGATGACGGGTTACGATTTGTCAGGTCTTTCTCGACTCGGAAAAATTGGAGAAGGTTTGACGTAAGCATCTGTTCTATCGTTCTAGGCACTTACAGGGTGGTCTACAAGTGTCTCGATCGGAATTCGCGACAGTTAAAGGCCTTGAAACAAATTAAACTTGAGCATTCTGATTAGGGTGTTCCTTCGACTTCTCTCAGGGAAATTGCGCTTCTGAGAGAACTAAGACACCCCAACATTGTGACGTAAATCTCAAACATCTATGACTTTTCTAGTCGAGAGCATGTCATTCTAGATGACGGTCGGCTATACCTAGTTTTTGAATATTNAAGACACCCCAACATTGTGACGTAAATCTCAAACATCTATGACTTTTCTAGTCGAGAGCATGTCATTCTAGATGACGGTCGGCTATACCTAGTTTTTGAATATTTAGATGTGGATCTCAGGCGGTATATGGATCTTAATTATAAGAACACTGGATTGCCTCCAGACAACGTCAAAGTAGGACTTTGCATTTGCTCATTTTTCATTCAGTCTTTCATGTACCAAATGCTGCAAGATCTTCGTTATTGCCACGTGAGGCGCATTATCCATCGTGATTTGAAACCCCAAAACGTGCTGGTCGATGTTAAAAGGAGTGTTGTAAAGCTGGCTGACTTTGGCTTGGCTAGGTCTTTTGGTTACCCACTTCGCGCGTTGACTCACGAGGTAGTTTCTGCTTGCCTCAAGACTTGGCAAAATTGGTCTGACTGGTCTCAAAATGTTGTAGGTCGTCACTCTATGGTATCGCTCTCCGGAGATTCTGCTAGGCGAAGCTGTCTATTGCTGTGGCGTCGATGTGTGGTCAATGGGCTGTGTGTTCGCAGAGGTGGCCACGGGAGATCCGCTGTTCTGCGGTGACTCCGAGATTGATCAACTCTTCCACATATTTCGAATAAAGGGGATGCCGACGGAGGAAACTTGGCTGGGCGTTACAAGATTGCCTCATTACAACCCTACATCGTTTCCATCTTGGCATGTCAATAGACTCTGCTCNCCAATAGGCTCTGCTCTGAAGAAAAGACCATGCGTGCACTTGGCGCAGATGGACTTGGTTTGTTAGAGGTGAGTGACCATCACCGTCCATCTTTTTCTCTATTTCTCCTTGTCGTCAACATCTTCCTAAGCCCACCTCTGTTTTCAGGGGTCGATGCAGTTCACGACAAACCAATGTTTGATGTTTTGTTAGTATTAAATTCTCGCTCCTGAAAAGGAGGAGAGTTTGTTGACATGTAGCCACCTCCATCTCATTTAAACGCAGGCAATTTTGCATCCCTGCTTTGCCAGCCTTGACAAAAGTCGCTGCCTGCTGTCGGTGAGGAGTGCGTTGGACTACCCATTAGCAGAATTCCACCTGATATCGCTGGACTCTTCAATGCCTTGATCAATATTGATGAGGGTGATTTAGAAGGTAAAGATGAAGAATGGATGAAGGAAGCAGAGGAAATCGTGGGTGAAATGGTAATTTCAGTTTCTTAATTTTCCACTGTGAGGTTTGTACAATTATGGGATATTGTCTTCCCGTTGGCTTGTTAAGCCGAGGATGGTGCCATCAACGGCGCTGCTGGGTGCATCGACGTATCAGGTCTCAGCGGCTCGTGACAAGTTTGCAAAGGAGAAAATGGAGAAGACAGAAACGGAGGAACTGCAACGCTCCTCAGGTCCCAAAAAGCCAGTTACAAGGCCCCTGGCTGAAAATCATGATGACAACAAGTCTGCCGCTTGACCTTTCATTGTCATCATCATCATTGTTAGTCTCCTCTCCATCCTTTAATTATGCTAAATATTCGCTAACTCCTGATACTGCCACTATTGTTGCAGAGCTTATTGTTCACTAATAAAGCCTTATCCTTTGTTAGTGATTTGGTGTTGAAGTCAATGGTAGGGGGATGTGGGTGAATATTTTGTCGCGCCCTCTGTCATTGACCAACGGGGGGATTGGAGGAGCCAGCCTCATTTGGGTGCATGGCGCAGCTGTTTCAGAGGTCATCGTTGGAGTAACGACATTAGTTCGTATTCTGTGGCGCTTAATGAGCTGCATTATGTACCAATGAAGCAGCAGCAGCCGGCGCTGGAGGCGTGAGCATGCTTAAATAAGTCATTTAGTCTCAATAACTTTTATTAATTCTTAATTTTATAAATAGGCGCGACTACGAGTACGCAGCGTTTTGTTGCACCCGAGGAGTCTGTGCATGCACGTAACTCCGACAGTGCATGATGGGTTGATTGGTGTGGAAGATTTCGGTAAAAAGAACCTGGTTACCTTTCAATAAACCTTTGGAAGTAGGCGGTTGCAGGCGTAAAATCAGCCAAAGGAAGGCGTAGGGATATTGCAGCAACTTGAAATTTTGGAAACTGTGCTACTCGTAGCACGTGATGCTAGTAGCACATTGAGGTTCAGACGCGTTAAATTTTCTGTTGTCTGGGAAGACACTAGTCAATTCGTTTCAGACATTAGTGGTTGAGTGAGGTGAAGGGCAGCGGTGCTAGTCCTGCTGGTACTTAGCTGTATCTCAGAAAGTTAGACTGAAGTAGACGCTTTAATTTGAGCCTGGATGTTCACGTCTCGATGTTTGCTTGAGGTATGGAAACCTGAGTAAAGAAAGAGTGAAGTCCGGTACAAAGCCACTGAAATCCATTTCAGCGCGGAAAATATCGAGTAGCAGTGACCATTTGGCGACAATTGGAGCATTTAATATCACAGGAAGCACTAAGGAAACCGGTTAGTAGCAAGTGTTGCAAGCAATATCTTGATGACATTTTTTAACTGCTGCCTACACTAAAGCGTATATCTGTGAAACTGCTAAGCACCATGGCAGGAAGAGTTAATAAGTGGATGAAAAGAGTGAAAAAATTGTGCAAGAGGTCGTGAATGAAAAGGACTTTAAACATGACGAAGGGAGTTGATGGTGCGGGTAAGTAGGCTCATGAAATTGTGCTTGGAGTGAACAGTGTAGGTAAAAGCAGTGTCATTCCAACCCTATATAACGTCTAGACTACTTGCGTTGACCATATCTCTTTGCAACTCCAAGATGTGATTCGATTTCAACAGAAAACTGTTTGCTGCAATTTACCTAGCGACGCCTTCGTTTCTAGTGTCTACTGCATGTCTTTGCGTCAGATGCAGCGTCTTTCGATGGAAATCGGATGCTTTAAACCACCCCCCTTGTTGTTTCTTCCTTTTACTCGACTAGCTTTTCTGTCAACGCTGGACGATTTGCTTTGAATAGTTCTTCGATGTTAAATAAGTGCATCAGAAGATTGTTAATGAGGAATTTGCAGAAACCACTTCATCCATGCGTTTTTGGTTTTGTTTTATCACGATTGATGTTCTCTGAGTTATTTTGAATGAGAAAAGAAACACATGTATTGCATTCGGTCTCCAAGCCTTCATTGTCATTCGCCATAACACCCAGGACCGACTACTTAACTTGAAATGGGCCCTTTTTTGGCTATGTTCGCAAAGCATTAGTTCCACAGCTTACTCATGGCACCAACACCATGCATGCATTATATATTATGTATTATATTTCATGAATTTCGTTGTTTATTAGTGATATCCACTAAATTATGCAATCTCGTTTCAGTCAGTTTATTATTTCTCAATTTTCGTACATTCCACGAGCAAATCCGCTTTGCCGTCATATAAAAGAAAATAAGGTCTGTTTATTTAAGAGAACTTAGGACGTCCCGCAATGTCTTTGTAGCGTCCCGAGGCTCCCTTTACGGTAAAAGAAGGCGCAGTACTAGGGCAGAATACACATATTCTGGAAACAGAGGACTTAGGGGCTGTTGGCACGGCCCGGAGGCCGAACAAACGGCTCAGTACAATATGGCCACCCAAGTGACCGAAACTGGCAGTTCACACAAACAAATTACTACACAGCCCCTCTCTTCTTTCGAGCGTCGTCCCCGACGCTCCCCTCCGTCAGCCTCCCGTGTCAGTCATCACAACGTAATCAGTGCTGCGAGAAGCACCCACGAGCTAACCGTCCCAGTCGTCGAGGCTCGAACGCATGTGTTCCTGTAGTGCCATCAATTCCGCGTAGCACTCAGTGCAGCAGGTGGAGGTACGTGTCCAAGTTTCGAATGAGTCGAGACACACAACACATATTACGATTCCAGGCTTAATTGATACCGTAGGAGAAACGCAATGACATCGTAGAAACCTGAACAAATGTGGCGGTCGGGCCTCATAGGAACAAAATGCATGCGATCTAAGTGTGCGAAGCATAAAACGATGCTATCCAATGGCATCCTGCACATTCAACATCTGAGAACAGGGGAGAGAGCTTACGGAGGGTGCTTGACCACAACGTCGCAGGTCTCTCTTGGCAGTTGCACTGGACTTAGAGTTCACGGCTAGTGTTGATTCAGTTGTTAATAGCTTCCCTGTCGAACACGAGGGCGAGGGAGGTGCCGAAGCTGGACGTCGATCTCGGCCCTTCTGCTACGCGATACCAGTTGTTCTCCCATCCATAGCACATGCACTTCTTTCACACCGCCAAAATTTGCCAGAAGCGGCA
>LWMK02000588.1:28613-43215 GCA_001693075.2 Taenia saginata
GGCTAGAACAAGATGGCCACCCAAGTGACCTAAACCGGCAGTTCGAACAAACAAAGTATTACAGTCTTTCCTTCGTTTGCTAAAATTTATTGTCTAGAGATGAGTAACTACTGAATTTCTTTCATTTGCATGATTCGTTTATTGGTCCATTGTGGGGTATCATTTGATTTCAGGGAAGGTGATGGGTAAACAGTTTGTGTGGAAAGAGTTAAATCAGTGTTTAATGCTCCGAAGATGACGCCGAGATGCAGAAGTAGGTACATTCTCAATTATTTGACGTGTTTGGCTGTTTTCGGTTAATGTTGCAATGCGCTCTTGTAGACAAAGCTGCTTAAGAAATGGATGAGCACAACAGAGTCCCTTCAAGCTTCCTAAGAGTATGTCAAGGCGGAGCTATGGAGATGCTTTAACTGGCATGCACAGGAGTACTAACATTTAAAAACGGGTTTGAACCCATTCTCAATCAAATATCGTGTGCATTGTTGCCGATTCAAACACGCGAATGGTCAGCGTTCGTCGGACTGTAATTAAGCCAGCGACAGATGCATTCATGAGAAAATGTAAACGTCTCCTTTCCCTTAGAACTAAATTTATCTGCATTTATGCGGCTTCTCGAGAGTTAGGAGCTCTCGAGATGGGCCAACCATCCATTGTGACATAAGGTCGCTAATACACCACTCTTTGACAGAGGCGCAACCCTCAAAACAGGCAACTTGAGCAGATCAAAGATCTCTGAGGCGAACAAGGAGTATCCGCAGTCAGCAAATCGGGATTCTCTTTTGTATATAACATGGAGGTGCAGCAGCGTAAGTCTTGATGTGTCTCTTATCCCCTCTGCTTAATCAACCATTACCATTTTTCTTGATAGCGTAATACATATGTGACTTTTCTGCTCACTTGTCTGACCATGGCGTCAGAAATAAGAGACATGTTTCTCCTTCCAGTAGGCTAAATCCGCTTTCGTTAGGTCGTTGTAAACTGAATAGCCACAAAAGTGGGTGATACTTGGTGTCAGTACTAAAAGGATCAAAACATCGGAATTACGGTGGTGAACGTGTTAAGATGTTGTGTGAGTAGGAAGACTAAGTGACTAGGATGGGAAGTGATGTAATTGAATTTAGGATCTTCCTTATGAATAGGGACGGAATGTCATGACTGAGAAACTGTATGCGCTGTTTTTTTTTTACAAGCCCTCTCCCTGCATTTGTACATTTAACTCTACCTCAAATTCGGCTTAAGTGGAGAGTGATATGAACGGATTTTAAACTTTCGAAACGGTTTAACTCACTTCGCCGACGAATGAACGGATTTTAAACTTTCGAAACGGTTTAACTCACTTCGCCGACGATGCAGGAAGAGCCGAATAAAAAGCTTGGATTAGAGTCATGCCGAGTGAGGCACTCGCTTTGCGTAGGACTATTGTAATGTTGATTTGATGTGGTAACTTGGCTGTCACACCTGTCCGTTTCTTCCACCGACGCACTTACACATCACACGGAACTCGACAGCATTAGTCGCTGATGGTGGCGACCTCTTGAGGTGGAAGGGGAATTCAAATTACTCCACACTTGTGTTGGACCGATCACTGCCGCTTAGTACGCAGGAACGGTTGGCTAGACTTGGTGCTGATGGGTCCGGTCGCTTCTGTTGCTCAAGTGCTTGTCTTGTTTCTGGGCTCAAAGCAGCAGTCTTAAGCGCCAATTGCTTGTCTTGTTTCTGGGCGTAAAGTAGCAGTCCTAAGCATCATAGTCAGGTGGACGAATCCGCCCTAGTGCCCACCATGAGCGCGCTAGTTGAGCTACAACTTGTTTGTGAAAAATAGTGCTGTCTTCACAGAAATGTTTGAGTTCGCACTGTTTTTCTTCTTCAAAATCTAGGTCTCAAGGATGAGTTCTTCACCTATCCCACATTATCACACCGGTAGGTGCAAAATGAGACTGGTCCGCAATCTTCTCCTGACGTAATCCTGAAAGTGTGAAGAGTCCGTTTTGTGGTTTTTCAATGCTTAAATATCCACCTCGAAGACAGCAAATCGAGTTTTCAGTCAAAAGACCCTGTTCACGGAAAACTGAGCACGAACATATCCACTTCCCTCTGTGAACGTTATTTTGAGAGAGGATATGGTACCGATTTAACAGCTCCTTCACAAACTGTGAATTTTTCTTATTTCCTGAAAGGAAAGATCGTAGGATGTCTCCCTCCGTCTTCCTCTTGACGAGCGAAAGCAGAAGTAGAGGTAGGAAGGCAGGACATGAAGAGTGTTACAGGTCGAAGTGGAGGACCTCTCACCGTCGGTTAATTGTCCAGAGTGGCCGTGCTGCGTGACCAGGAACTGTGGGCGCGACGTGAATACTAGTAGACCTCACAAGCGTCAACTCAAATATTTTTCTAATTAAACATTTTTTTCTTTTGAGAATTCACGTAAGTCGAACTTTAGTGCAAAGTAGTTGTTCTTCTTTAAGAGTGATGAATGGTGATGGAAAACAGAGGACTAACTTGTGTAGAAGAGATGAGTAGGGACTCTGGGAATTAATGGAACACGGCGGAATCGCCCTGAATGCTGGTGACGAAAACTGCCATTGGGAGGAATTTTTGTGGGATCTTTGGGTTAAAAAAGCTGTCAGCACTGCTGTGTGCAACAGATATGTTTCAGAACTGCTGACCACAGCTGCGGTTAGATTGGTTGTCAAAGCTCCCAGCCAGTACCACTTTAAGAGACAAGTAGCATGTTGATGTAACTGATAAGACAAGTGATGGACTTTTATAATTAATGTCTTGGTGATAAATTAGGAACTGATGCGAAGAACGGAAGAAGATGGGCAGGAGTGGATCACGCCGTTTAAAGTAGATTTGCTTTGATGGAGGTGCCTGACCAGATGGGGATACTCAAAGTTGTGGCCACGATTAAGTCCTGTGGAGTTCACTGACATTACCTCACCCTTCATTGAACTGCGTTAAAGCATTATAGTAAGGCAGTGCTCTTGCTGGGATGCGTTGACTACAACACATGTGAAATTACTTCATTGATCATGGTGAAGCAGTCGTTAAAATTGCATTGCAATCAATCCATAATTTTCCGTAGCACATGCACTTCTTTCACAACGCCGACGTTTGCCAGAAGCGGCATGGAGCAGGATAAAATCCATCAAAGTCGGGTCCGCTTTCCGCTGCCACCAATGTAGCGTCCCGAGGCTCCCTTTAAGGTAAAAGAAGGCGCAGTACTAGGGCAGAATATATATATTCCGGGAACAGAGGGCTTAAGGGCTGTTGGCACGGCCCGGAGGCTGACCAACCGGCTAGAACAAGATGGTCACCCAAGTGACCTAAACCGGTAGTTTGAACAAACAAAGTATTACATCTAGTATAATTTGCTTTAATTTAAATCACCTTTTGTGTAGCAACCGCAAATTATGCTTGGCTACCTTTTAACTCTCCTACTGCTGATTACGCCATGGGTCCAATTCCGGCAGATCTAAGCTGACATTATTTGCTTCAGCTGCATAAATATAGTTTGTAGCTACATCAAGGGTATTCGTAAGCACAGAACCGTTTTCCATGGTGCTGTATGGTATGGGCATCTGACTGGTGCAGAGTCAGTGCAACTTCTTCGTTCACTGATAGACAACCTGCATTGAACTATATGCCTCTTATCTTTAAAAACGAAGTCATTGTTAGTAGAATGAGCTCCTTTTGCTTACTTGGATGAACATTACAGTAACTGGAGACTAAAGGTTGAAGATATCTAGCCTCGAATATTTAGCTATTTGATTAAAACAAAAAGTCTCATGGTTAGGCATTCTGCGCCTCCAAAATCGCAAGATATTCATATGCAGGACCGCAATAGGGCGGAGAGAGGAGTTAAGATGATCCATTTTCAGAATATAATGTGCATTATGAGTTCAGATTTATCTAGCAAAATCGATACTATGCAGATTTCAGCGACATTTTAAACTTGCTGAAATTCAGTCACTCCTTTTCGTTTACTAGGAATGGGTACCATCGCTTCATGCACAAATCACTAAATTGACGAGAAGGGAATGGTTGCTGTTAACCACATTAAACCTTGAGCTACTCCCGATTAAAAACAGGGAATCTTCTTACGTAGGCCATAGTTTTATCCAAAAAACGCAATGCAAATCAAAGGCTGGACTTATGGCGTTTAATTAGCATAAAGGAAATAATGCATGCGGCAATAGTTTCACCCGTTTATGTAATGGGTCCTCAGTTGAAGGCTACCATAGGACTTCTAATCTGCTATTACATCCCGTGTGCCTAAAAAGAAGGCCTCAAGGAGAAGAGTTGTGCAGTTTAATGTACTGGTATCTAATCATATATTAGGTAGTTACAAGCAATAATCAGGAATAATAGCGTTCTTCAAGCGTTCACAGCAAAATAGAGGTGGAGAAGAGCTTGTACGCTGCCAGCCAACTCCACCTCCGCGGCATGTGGAGGCTTCTTCACAAGGGTCGGTGTTAGTACATGCTCCGTCGTGCTCGCTGTTTACCACCACTGATGCGACCATCCCCACGGCTTCTCACACGGTGACCACCAATGCGGCTTGTACTCAGGCCACCATGCCCACTTCTGCCAACACTGTGACCCCTTCTCGAACTCACCCCACGGTGTCCACTTCCACGGATAAGAATATGGCCAACTTCCACAATGCATTTCTTCACTTGTTTCTGCTTTTTCAAATTGACTTGTGTGCTAAGCTGTGCCCGCTTATATACTAGTCGCCTTGTCTCTTATTGTCCCGTGTGACGCTCATGCTCATTGTACTTCCGGCTCTACATTCGAGCCTGCCGATCTCTAACAGTGCTCTCGTGATTCCAATTCTCTCAGGTGAGGTTTTGAGTGATGTCTAGCCTATAAATGGCATGTGACTGACTCAGCTTAGCACTTTTCACTTAAGTGCTTAAGTTGGTGAGAACTCAAACAAACAATTTTATGAAATAGACCACCTTTACCAGTGCGCATATCGTGGAGCACGGGCTGGCATCCAACTGTACCGAACCACTACACGCAGTTCATTTATGTTTTTGGTAAGAATCACGTTGAAAGGGAATAACCCATCAGCATCAAATGCTTTCTCGGCTGTTGGTGATTCGTCCTACCACCAATTGTGCAGAGATTGGCCTTCATAAGATTTACTACATGGCAGTGTAATGACTAATCCAATAAATGCGATAAATTAATAATTGTCACTTAATCCGTTGATTTATTTCCAAAAGAGCTTGCAGGAATACCGTCTTGAGGACCACTAAATGATTCGTTAACATGATGCTGCGTGTAGTAATAAATGGGAGCTTAAATCATTCTTTTATGCGCAGTCGATTATTCAACTTTTTTGTGGATTATCACTTGCAGCTGTTGTGGTGAGGTATTGATGAGCGTGCCTTGACCCGAACTGTACTTCGAACTGTACTTCGATGCGTGATGGCGCCTTGTTTGTTTCAGTTGCTTTTGTATTCCACAAAAGGAATATTGTATTGAAATAGTGATTTCTCCCTGTGACGAAGATTTGGCTAATTTGGTTGTGTGCCGACTTCATAATCTGCTTCCGCCCCCTCGATCCCTTTTGACTCAGACCCATGTGCACATTCGTAAAGTAATGTTTTGGAAAGCTTGGATGCGGCAAATACTCCGTTAGTATTTCTACAGCCTTTTCCTCTCAGGTCTAAGTCCTCTGCTTTGCATTTTTTTAAACGTGATGAAATTTATTCACTGTTAACTTTGAAGGAGGTCTGCATCTCCTTCATTCATTCTTAAAATGACACTGCGCAGGTCACTTAAGGTTTCTGCTGCTGAATTTTGCATTGGCAAATGTCAGGAATCACTATTTCCATCTCCGTTGACAACTACTTTACCTAATTTCTGCTGCACTGACCTTATTTATTTGACAATCTTCCTTGCATTTACTTTAAACATCGTGATGTGTATATTGTTCGCACACTACTTGCATACTTCTTTTCAGGTTTACTAAAAGTATTGAGCACTGATTCCTACCCAAAGAGTGCTGATGCACTGTCAATGACTAACAATATTCCTTGTTTTTAAGCTCTCAATACTTTGGTTCAAATTAATGTCAATTTACTACTCGCGTATAGTGTCTTAAGCTAGAACAAGGAGATAATAAGCATTGCAAGATTGCAGCCATTCAACGGCGATCAGTAGGAAGGTCATTCTTGCATTTAATGAACACTAGAGTGGGGTAGCCAGACGATTGGATGCACACTACGGACACTAAGGACCTAAGTTCCGCAATTCCTACTTATTGGTGGCACTGGTAATGAAAATTATGTGTTCAATCACAAGCCATGCCGAACTGCTACATGCTTTCAACATGTTGTTCATTCTGATATGCTCAGCCTTAAATTTGTAAGCGCTGAGAACTCTGCGCAATTTTATTTCCTTTTAGAGCATGCAGTTGACTTTGGTATAAGCGGCGTTCGATCTGCATTTCTATGCAAACCAAATTTTACAGTTCTTAGTTTTGTCTCTCCTAAGGTCGGAAGTGGCCCTGCCACATGACCTAAAGCACATTATTCATCATCTCTCCGCAAAACTGAGAAAGGTCAGATGTCATCAAAAATATTAAACAGTTAGTTGTGGTTCCACAAATTGCATATTGCAGTAACGCACTTGACACTAAATAAGAGACTTCCGCATGCCTCAAATTGCGCACATGGGATTCATTTTAACGCTAGCGGCTGACATATCATGATAGCCTCAGTTGATCCGTTAAGAACATGGAGAAAGGAAACAGCAAATACACGGTTACTGGCCGTTGCTTACAGATAAACGGTAAACAATCTACAAAAGGGATTTTCCTGGTTACTCAAGAATATCAAGGTGAAAAAGTTGGAGCTGTAGCTTGTATGCCTGGTGAAAGCAGCCCTCGTGATAATCCAAGAGCAAAATGCATTCAGATGTGAGATTTTAGCTGTCACGATTTGAAGATGTAGCTTCTGTGCAAAGAGGCACTTAATTATTTACTCTTAGGAGTCAACGCGCGGTGCGACGCAGTCTGAAGCTTCATTTAGGGGTGAAGCTGTTGGTTTTTTTGAAATTCGTAGCTAGATAAATGAAGTTGCGTTTCTTCAGTACGATCTTAGCTAAAGAGCACTATGTTGATTTGCCCAGATATACGTTCAGACAATCAAAAACACAAATTCCGCATCAGCGATGTCTGGAAAAAAATTGGGAGCGTATTTTACAAGTTGCCGAGCAATGTGCTCATTAGCCCAAAGCGTTCAACCTCTAACATATAAAGAAAAGAGAATTGTGATTGGCGCTTTTCTCACTCGTCGATGAGACCCTAAAAAATAACCCGATTGTACAACCATGAGCCCCACTCTTCAAACTCATCATTATTAAGTCTATGCAAAGAAAGCAATATGGAGCTAAAAAGGCAGAAAAGCATTTAAAAATACCTATTGCAAAGTGCGATGAACTAGGCTTCTGGTGTCCAAGAGCGTAAAAATCCTAATACCAATCGATAATAATTGGTGGAGCAATGATATGCCCGCGTATATGAAGCGTAGGCATAAACGGAATAGCTCATTCTAGGAAAATCTTTGCAGCACAAAATTGTTGCGCAAGCAGTATCCCATGGGCGAAGGCGTAATTGCCGACATCTGTGGTGCCCATCACACCTCTATTCCATGGTTTTCATGCATGTTCCGACACGCGAGGCACTTTCTGTGGTTGGTGTAACAGAGTAGCGCATAGTGTTTGAGAGTACATCAAGAAGGCGTTTGCCTTTCACTTATGGTCACACTGCACATGGGTCACCATTTCTCGTGTAGCGTCTCCCATCGCACACATCCGTTGCAAAGGACACACTACCTGCCCGTAGAAAACCTGTTTTCATTTCATGATTGTTGCATTATCATGGCGTAGTGATCAATGCATTAATCTATTTGTGAAGCAACTGCATTTAGTGAGCAATGTTTACATTTGTTGCGGGTAGATCAAGTAAGGAAATGCGACTTGCAGCAAAGGTTTCGATGAAATTATGGTGAGTAGACATATTTACTTGGTTTATCATTGCAATGGAATTATCTGCAATAAAATCATGCAAGGTGATGACGCAAAACATTGTCAATCGACTGCGCATTTAAGAAATAGTATGGTTAATACTTACTATAATACGCTACATCAGATAGTACCTTATTTAGTGACCCATAAAGCGGTACTAATGCCGACAGATGGAGTTCCAATAGCAGTTTATTCAGTAAAGCTCTACATAGAAGTAAGACGGTTGATGCACAAAGTGCTTAGCATTTGCTATACGAAATAGCATCAGCCATCGTTGGGACGACCAAAGAGGTTCATTGTTACTGAATTAACTGAATAAATTTGAGCTCGCCTTGAGAAAAATGACACGTCTTTTAATTAAAAAACGCTTGTGAACCTGTGCAGATTTTTTCCATTTGCGTAATAGCGCAGCAACCTGCCTTACAAATGTTTGGGGTGTACAATTGTTCGCGGTGTGATTGTTTGTTGTAACATTGTTGAAGACTCAGTGCACCAGGTTGTAGCAATTTAAATCTTATTAATTTTTTAGGGGACTACGTGATAAACATTTAGTTCAAAAGGCAAATTTGGACAAAAACTGCATAGTATTTAGGCAGGATCTCAATGTCTGACTTGTCTCGCGTCAATTCGAAGAGAAAAATGTCGCAAGTGGTGTTACTAGGAACAAAGTATTACAGCATTGGGAAATTGTCTAAGAGGTCGTGTACATGGCCATGGACGAAAAGAAAATCAAAATCATTGTGCTTATGGTCACAACACTGGATAGGCAATCACATCGTCATGCAGTGAGTGTTATGAAGGCCAATCTCTGCACAGTTGGTGGTAGGACAAATCACCAACAGCCGAGAAAGCATTTGATGCTGATGGGTTATTCCCTTTCAACGTGATTCTTACCAAAAACATAAATGAACTGCGTGTAGTGGTTCGGTACAGTTGGATGCCAGCCCGTGCTCCACGATATGCGCACTGGTAAAGGTGGTCTATTTCATAAAATTGTTTGTTTGAGTTCTCACCAACTTAAGCACTTAAGTGAAAAGTGCTAAGCTGAGTCAGTCACATGCCATTTATAGGCTAGACATCACTCAAAACCTCACCTGAGAGAATTGGAATCACGAGAGCACTGTTAGAGATCGGCAGGCTCGAATGTAGAGCCGGAAGTACAATGAGCATGAGCGTCACACGGGACAATAAGAGACAAGGCGACTAGTATATAAGCGGGCACAGCTTAGCACACAAGTCAATTTGAAAAAGCAGAAACAAGTGAAGAAATGCATTGTGGAAGTTGGCCATATTCTTATCCGTGGAAGTGGACACCGTGGGGTGAGTTCGAGAAGGGGTCACAGTGTTGGCAGAAGTGGGCATGGTGGCCTGAGTACAAGCCGCATTGGTGGTCACCGTGTGAGAAGCCGTGGGGATGGTCGCATCAGTGGTGGTAAACAGCGAGCACGACGGAGCATGTACTAACACCGACCCTTGTGAAGAAGCCTCCACATGCCGCGGAGGTGGAGTTGGCTGGCAGCGTACAAGCTCTTCTCCACCTCTATTTTGCTGTGAACGCTTGAAGAACGCTATTATTCCTGATTATTGCTTGTAACTACCTAATATATGATTAGATACCAGTACATTAAACTGCACAACTCTTCTCCTTGAGGCCTTCTTTTTAGGCACACGGGATGTAATAGCAGATTAGAAGTCCTATGGTAGCCTTCAACTGAGGACCCATTACATAAACGGGTGAAACTATTGCCGCATGCATTATTTCCTTTATGCTAATTAAACGCCATAAGTCCAGCCTTTGATTTGCATTGCGTTTTTTGGATAAAACTATGGCCTACGTAAGAAGATTCCCTGTTTTTAATCGGGAGTAGCTCAAGGTTTAATGTGGTTAACAGCAACCATTCCCTTCTCGTCAATTTAGTGATTTGTGCATGGAGCGATGGTACGCATTCCTTGCAAACGAAAAGAAGTGATTAAATTTTGGCAAGTTCAAGATGTCTCAGAAATCAGCATGGCATCAATTTGGTTAGATAAGTCTGAGCTCATAATTGCACGCTTTACTCCGAAAATAGTTTGCCTCAACTCCTTTCTTTGCCCTTTTGCGGTCCTGCACATGATTATTGCGCAATTTTAGGGGCGCAGAAAGCCTAACCACGAGATTTTCTGTTTTTATCAAATTTTAGGAATAAGAATTTGGCTTCTTCTTGCTGATTAGTTTTATGGTATTCAGCGGTGACTACTTTAGTCTTATTAAGGTATTAATAAAGCCTGTCACTGTAAGTTTGGCAGCTATATTGCTTTGACTCTTGCCTTGCTTCAGAAGTGGAATAATGACCCCCCTCCTCTTCATTCTTGTCTTTTGCGCTCTCATCAGCCTCTCCTTCATAATTTCCTACCCTTTAATGTATATTTGGAATGCGCTGATTGACATCATGCTACCGGTAATTGTTGTTCTTCTTTGTCACATTTTTGTGTGCCAGCCAACTAACTGGTAAAACTCATTCATTTAAGCAGGGGAACTGGCGACTTCCGATCTGTCCTTGTAAGTGCGAAAGGCAGACAGGACTATGAATGGGTGACAGCGCGTTGGTCTAGAATAGAATATGCATAATATTTACTTAGAGCAAAAATCAAGATCCTAACTTGTTTTTTGCAAGTCGATTTTACTGCAGCAATAGCTACTGCTTAAATGAATATTTACAACGTCTTTAGTGAGCTGTTTATGAGCATAGACGGCTGTAATTAGCAAAATAAACAGATTTATTGTTTGTACTCTGCACCGCTTTGGCATCTACTTAGATTTATTAATGCATATCTCTAAATCTTCAGCGTTACATATACCAGATAGCATGGGTTGCCTAGCTTTTGATAACGAATTGTAGCAGTGTTTCTCTGGGCATCGCCTACCTTCTAAAAGTATGGCACTTTAGCTAATCCGAAAATCCAGCGCCAACCCGAGATCAGCATATAAAAATGTAAAGAGGTAGACTACATTAATGAAGTCCTGATTCAAGCACGCTTTTACGCGTCGGTCTTTGGCCAGTGTGGTGCAATTTTGAAGTTACTGAACCACCGTTCAGCCGAATGCAGAACGTAAGGCATGAACTTTGCGCCATGCTGCCTGGTGCATCACATCCCATTTCTAAAAACGAATGTCATTAATTATGTCAAAATTCATGCCAACTGATAAAGTCCGCAGACTTTGTTTTGCTGTCAATACCATTTTAAGGTTTGTTGTCATCAACAGCGTACCCTCTTGCATAAGTCAAGTACTGAGTTTGAATTCCTCAAGTTTAAAGCTGATTCCTTAAAAATGTGAGTTACCACTGTAACTAATGGGCAAATTCGCCCAAACCGAGCATATGCGTGTGACTTCTATCCACATTGGGACCTGGGTCATGCAAGGGTCCTTTGATTGCTGCAAGTTGTCATCTCTTAAGCGCACAAACTTCTAAAAAAATTCTGAATAACATCACATAAAAGCAGGGAGCACTCAGCTGGGCAAACTACAAACGTTGAAATCCAAATGGATCAAAAGTAAGCTCAATCGCCTATGCAGACATTCCCTTTGCATTTTAACGAATAAGTTTTCCATGATAAATGTCAGGAAAACTTCGAGAACATCAATTGAGTGTTTACCGGCTTTGCACCCACAGATGGAGTGGGTACCCAGCTTGATTGTTTCGACTTTGGTAAATTCAAATTACGTAAGACGGTCTCGAAATTATTATATCTGCAAAGTTTAAAGCACTCCCTTTGATTGTGCGAACGCCTAATCACCACCTGGCACCCATGGGATCCATACAAAGTGATCGAATCCCTATCATGTTCGGCGCAACACCCTGCCTCATCATTGACCATTCTCATCAATCTTTTTATTTCAAAACGACACCTCTACTTAATCACACGGTTTCGCTCTCCATCGCTTTCTCCACACTACATTACCACTAACATTTTTAATCATCCACTCTATTTTCACCGACTTATATCCTTTAGGATCCAACTTACGTGTTCGAATCTATGCTTCGTTTCACCACTGATTTATCAGATTAATGATAATAATCACATGTAACACTGCCAGTTTAAATTCATTCAGCGGCTCCTCATCGATTTGGCACATGATAACTGCCAGTTTAAATTCATTCAGCGGCTCCTCATCGATTTGGCACATGATAGTAACCGACGGTTAGATCTGCCAACGTCATGGCCTGTTGTGGACCATTTATTTCCTTCACTTTTAGTGAACACGTCTCATACTTGATAACCACGGAGTACGTGGTGACCCAACAATCCAGTCCTGGGATGACCGTGATGATGTACACTCACTGACTTCTTATTTATCGTCTCCCAATACATTTTAACCCCTTCGCGCCAACACACACAAATTACCACTAGCAACACTGTATTGACCATAAATGGATCACTCGTAGTGCCCTCATCTGGTTTTGCCACTAACCTTAACTCCCTTAATTGTCCACCAACTTTGCAAAACAAATTATACATGCATGAATCGGGATTGCTAAATTTGGTCCGACTTCGTTGCTTAAATTGAAGTAATGAGTTTGATGCCACCGGCACAAGGTTACTGCAAAGGGCCTGCAAGATACAGACTAACTTCTCCCTCCTTCTTTTCAATCCCAACTAACGAAGTAATTCCTTGTCACTGAAGTGACTCTATGATGACATTGCGCATAGAGACGACGAGAAAAGTGTTCTTCGTTTTATGCGACACTTTCTGCACTCACTATTTATTGAAAACGCAATACCTTGAACAAAATAAAAAGTTGTGGTGTAGGAGCGGAATAGCCCATTAGTTTATTATAGACTGCTGCCACTTGTCAAGCGCAATTCTCCACGTCATCAAGAGGTAGCAAGCCCAGTCCTTCGTTCTTGAATTAAACTGTAAAAGTTTTGATTGCTAAATAATAGTCAGCGCTATATAGTGCCTCGTCAAGGCATCAGCTTGATTGACAATAGGCTTTATTATATCCAAATACACAATTCTGCATGTAAGCCAAAAACTACTTGTAATTTTAACTTTGTTTAAATTTAATTAAGAGTAGTATTTTGTAAGCGTCGAACTAAAAATGGAACAATTGCGTTCTGTGTAGCGTTGGACCTAAGCTTACGAGAATTGCATTCAAGTGTTTTAACTGTTTGTTTGATGGCTAAAAGAGTACCCAAATGATCTGTACGGTCAGCGCGACCACTTGTATTTGCGTTTGCGAATGATAAAGGGGAAAGATTTTTACTCACGTTTTTTGAATCGGCCAACCTTTTGCGAGGACTCTCATATGAGGTAGTCGGTAACTGAGCGGATGTGGCTTTCGAGATAAAGGTGAAATCGGGGCGGAGAGGGATGCATCTCGATTTCATGCGGCACTAGCAGCTGCGCTCAAATCAACTTCAGTTTAGTCACTTTTGAAAGAAAAAGGGAATGATGGAGACTGAAAGGATAAAATGAATGAACACTTAATGTAACACGAATTCTATATCTAGCGTGTAAACGCCGCTTGTGAGTAATATAGTCAGCTTCATCCGTATCAAGATTGAAAACGCGCAACCGATGCAGCTCAGTATGAGCAAAATGTACACAAGTGCAAATCTTGACTTTGTATCATCAATTATGACCCAAATCGTGCTTTGGAAAATGAAGCATGGGTAACCGAGTAAAGGAGAACGAAAAATAGAAGCATAAAGTGATAAATTACGGATCTTGCGGTGGTCTTTCCTTAACAGCTTCGTTAACAGCGATTTTATGAGCATGTGCCCAGCTGCAATAACTGCGTACTGGAACGGGATAGCTGGATTTTTATTTCATGCATTCCACTCAGATGTTTTCGTCTAAAGGAAATTAGAATTGTTGTTCTTAGTTTGCCATTTCGTAAACATAAGTTTCAACACAAGCGACACATTCACCCAAATCGGGACTGGGTAATTTCTTTCAATGTTCGTGGGATGAAGAATCCAACAGCCTACGTTGAACATGGCAAGTAACTTACTTTCAAATTTTCTTGGAACCCAGTTATGCTAAAAATGACAGGTCCCACGTCAACGTCTGCTAAACATTATAGATCGACTTTAAAAAATTTTCAGAACCAGTCACATTAACGTAAATTCATTGTGAGTCGTCAATTGCTTCAGTCTAAAACCACCTTATTATTTGGTTAACACCCAATCGGGNTGAGTCGTCAATTGCTTCAGTCTAAAACCACCTTATTATTTGGTTAACACCCAATCGGGGGTTAGATTAAAAATAGCATTAAAATCGGGCAAACTTCAATTTGTCAATCCAAAATTACGCCCATATTGTTGCATTGAACTCATATATCACCTAAAATGACCGCACTCACCACGATTGCCTCTCTCTACGCTTTGAGTTTAACAAAATTATATACAAGAATTGAGTTAGATACGCTAAGGCCATCAATTTTATGAGCATGTGCCCAGCTGCAATAACTGCGTACTGGAACGGGATAGCTGGATTTTTATTTCATGCATTCCACTCAGATGTTTTCGTCTAAAGGAAATTAGAATTGTTGTTCTTAGTTTGCCATTTCGTAAA
>LWMK02000589.1:0-14885 GCA_001693075.2 Taenia saginata
CTTACCACCTCCCTATTAAGTCAAGGTACCGTATAGACGCCTAATGACCTGTTCACCACATTGGAGGCATCACCGCGACTGCTCAAGCATGCTCCTATGTGACGATAACACTACCACTGGCAGCAATTCCTCTTGTTTCTCAAAACTGGATCTGCGTCGAGCATTTCTGCGCCTTTCGAAACCTTCCCAATATTCTGGCACTGTCATCAACCCTTCATTCATGATTTGACTGCCAACAGCTGTTCAGCAGCTTACATTGAAGGGGCATCGCCTTTCTTGTTCAAGATGGAGAAGTCCTTATAGGAGGGATGCAGTGATATGCCAATGGGTCGGACCATCAATGACGCCAATTGCGTGAACTTTTGTGATGTTTACGCGCGCCACATGATCATTAACATCAGGCGTGATTTGGTTCGCCCACTGCCTTCACCTGCTTTGTGCCCTTCTTTCTTGCCTCAGGCCTACCCGTAAAGGGGTGGGATTGCTGTGCCATAATTGGCGCCTACGTTGGGACTGTTGTCCAGTGAAAATCGGTTTGTTGTCTGACTTGAACTAAATGAGTGGAAGGGATGCAGAAGTTGATGGTGGAGACGATGGGAGAAGAAACCACAGAAAGTATATGAAAACAACTTGCGCAAGGAATTGGAACGCGTCGTGTGGTTCCTGCTGTATGACTTCAGTAGCACGCTTCATGGTGTATATGGATGCAGATGGGCGACAGACGAGAGCGGCGTGTGCATTAAAGACATTGGGAACGATGAGCAAATGCGCGATGTTGGTAAGTCGGTCAAATGGTAGGTGCACTTAGAAGGCAGCAAAGACTGGCTCAAATGACCATCACGAAAGGTAAGTCTCAAAACATTCTAAAGGGCAAATTTATTTATGGAGAAGAGCTACCCTAATGAAAATTGAATTTTTGGTAAGGGAGAAACAAGTGCATCTTCTGACGTTGACTTAGTTCTTGTCAAAGTGCCCATCCTCACAGTTACAACAATCAGCGGAGGCTTAGCGACCGCGACGTCACATAAACATGTTCTCTCGGTCTCCCCACGTTGCCTTGCGGAAGATGTGCCACAACGCATCTTCAACATCGTCTTCCACGATGCGACTAGGGCTGTAAGTGGTCTGATATGTTGGCATGCCATAATATTCCTTGTAGCAGTGTTCCACCACTCTGATTAACTGAGTCCATGCCTCCACCATATGGCCAGATGTTTCGCGAGGGAGCCTTCCTCCATCACAGTTTTCCTGTAAACATGTGCAATAGAAAGAGACTGATGACATAAATAGTGCACCTCATCTCGCAATCAAATAGTAGGAGGGGAAGGTGGAAGGGTGGATATTTTATATTTGTTCAATGCTCAACTATGCGAACTTCACATATTTTCATTGCCACCTCGGATTTGAGTGTCAGCTATTTGATTTTTGCGGCTGGAAGTAAACTTAACCTCCAAGGACTGGAAGATTTACTCTCTGTAGAATGCAGATTTAAAGGAGGAATGTGGCACACCGCTAGTCAGCACAGAAGACAAGGTAGCAGCATCCTCAGTGGGTGGGTGGAAAAGGGGTGGAAACAGCACCTTCCCCTCTGGCCACAAGTTGGTAGTAATGGTGGTGTTGGCTGTAGTGTTGGATGGTCTTAACCTTGTTGTCGAATTCGCCTAATTTAAGATGCCTCCACACCAGCCTAGATGAAGTTGGCAAGTTGGCAACACCGGCTAAAGTGTTCTATGAACATGGCAGATTCGGCGAATCTACAGACACTTCGTTCCAATAACTACGTGATGGCTGCGCTGACGATTCAACTGGAGGAACGAATATGCCTGTGCTCTAGCCTTCTATGCATTAGTCATATGCGAGGGAGACGTAAGATGAAGGCGGACGAGACCCACTGGAATATCAAATCGAATTTTCCTCCCACCTCCCACAAATATGATCTTAGAGGGTAGTCAGGGGTGATTCCAGCGCCAAGAGCTATCCATCTTGACCATTTTTCACTGATGTCTCGCAGGCAATGACCAATTGAAAACAACTGGTATCGACAGCGGAAGTGATGGAGAAGTAATTGTTGGCACACAAACACACAGATATGTAATTATTAAAGCTCTATTTTGTTTGCACTTTTGAGACACAAATTACGGTTTGTTTTTCATATTTGACGACAGGAGTAAAGGCGGACGAGACCCACTGGAATATCAAATCGAATTTTCCTCCCACCTCCCACAAATATGATCTTAGAGGGTAGTCAGGGGTGATTCCAGCGCCAAGAGCTATCCATCTTGACCATTTTTCACTGATGTCTCGCAGGCAATGACCAATTGAAAACAACTGGTATCGACAGCGGAAGTGATGGAGAAGTAATTGTTGGCACACAAACACACAGATATGTAATTATTAAAGCTCTATTTTGTTTGCACTTTTGAGACACAAATTACGGTTTGTTTTTCATATTTGACGACAGGAGTCTAGTCAGGCTAAAATTCCGACTGGCGTTCATTGCCATCTAATCTATTTAGTGGCACACTACCATAATACCCTTTTTACATTTGTTGCTGGCTAGTAGTGCAAACGGAACCTGAAGAAAACACAGGAAGACCATGGACACAACAGACGCGATAAATCGGGACTCGTCACGCAGTCCCTCCTTAAAGAGTTCAGTAGCACGCTTTAAGCCCGAAGATGGCCGCAGACGTCGGTGGCCATAGTCAAGTTATTTACAAGCATGACACTTTCTGCATTTGGTTGGTTTTGTTAAGTCGACATACTTCAGGCACTAAAATGAGGAGCACTTGGCTGCCTCCTCCACTTTGCGGGAATAAGGCAAGGGATTTTGACAGGTTTTGTTTCTCGAAGCACTAACTTATCATTACTTTTCAAGTTCTAGGTATTCACTCTCTATCCAAGTATTCACGGTACTCGTATCCCTTAAAATGTTCTATATTTATTAAATCATCCATACACTTATGCATCTTCGGCCTTCCACCTATCCACCTATGCATCCATGCACCCGCACACCCACTCAACCATTCTAAACACCTTCGGCGTTCGAATGCCTCTATCCCGTCACTAACCTTATGGAGCGTTTTTCGTACGCGCAGGCTTTCCTTTTGCTACGCAATATAGCAATGACAAAATCCTTAAGCAATGTGTAAAGAGATGTGCACCAGTAGGTGAAACGCTACTCCCAGCATTGGTCAAGGGGTTTATTTGGGCAATCATGCACTCCCTCAGTGCGCTCTTTCTCATCGCCATATTAGCTGTGGCTTCAAACGCCAGATCATTCAAGGCAAGGGAGTGATACGTGCAATTGGAGGAAGGGAAAGAGCGTGAAGAGAAGCCAAGCGGAGGCAAGAAAGAGAAAGTATTCGCCCGCCTCCATTCATTTGCATCGCATCCTATCACATTATTTCACATTCTATCTGCTACTGATTCTATCGCCACGCCGCAATCAATGCTGCAGACAAATATTAACTACGAATATACACAGCTCTAGAATGATGACAAAGTTCCTTGAGTAGAAATAAACGCAAGCCAAACTGAGATAGTAGATCCCCTTTCCACTTTCACCGCCTTGTCCTTCTTTTCATTACTACCACGTCCAGAGTGTGTTTGCACCGCCAATCACCGAATAGAACTAAAGTTGGCAGAATGAAGATACAAGCAACTGTGAAAGCCGAGCGGAATGAACAAGCAGATGAATGTAGAAGAAAGTTGGAAGAAACACTCACAGAGAGCCGTTGACTCCCCTACCCAGATGGCCATCCACCTGCACCACAGTGACATGAACAGCTGCAAGTTGCAATGGTTGCTTTGACTAGGGGAGGAAAATGGGCGGTGGCTACAAGAACCTAGCTCAATTATGTCTACTTACTCTCACTATGCATCATAACTCGAAACAAACTTGAATCACCAGGATCAGCTAGCGCCTCTATGCTGTAAAAAGGTTTCAGACTAGATGGACGCAGTCCAAAGCAATGCTCGCTTAAAATGGATAACAGAACAATGATGAAGAAAAAAAGACTGAGGCTGGGCTATCCTCCCTACTCGCCAATACCCATCCATCCAAGTAACCGAACACTGGCTCACTCACTCGCTCACCCACGCAATTAATTCCCCGTTGGTACACGCATTGCAATTGCTTCCTTCCCTCCCTCCCTACCATCATCGTGCATGACGGCACGACGATTTGACGTACAAGCTAGAAGATCCAAAAGCATTAAATGGGTATATTGATGTGACTTAAAGAAAAGAGGAGAGAAAAATGGGGCTACAACAGGATCAAGCTGACGCGTGTCGAAGACGTCCTTGACCACTCACGCATCTGCATCACACATAGCCAAACACTGGTTTGTTGCATGTTCCCAAATCCTCTTAAACAATCTCGGCATGGCCTTTCTAAGCCGTCTTGGTGTCCTCGACGGTGAACCAATCGAAGGTAAATGCAATGCACGATGTGGTGTTGAAAGTAGTCCCAATGAGGGCCGTCGAGAAATGCACACAATGCTCCAAAATCCCTCAGTTCATCCGCCTACCCTTCAGCTACATTCAAGGCTTAGAAGGTGTAGTCCCGCCATTTTGGGACACTGACCACGTCCATGGCAGTGACGGCTTTACGCTTTGTGTGTCCAGTGTACGTGACGGCGTCGCGGATGACCTTCTGCGGGAAGACTTTCAGCTCACCCATCTTGGACATTTATCAGTCATGTGATAAGGGTTAAAAATGTACTTAAATTTCACCTTTGCAATAATTACAGCTTCAAAGCAGTGGATCATCTCAAGGAATTAAAAAGAGCTTGGTTGATTGCCTCCGTCGCATTTTATTACAGGCGCAACGCCATGTGCTTGAGGCAAAGTAGACACGAGGCGATCGTGACAAACGTAGCGTAATCACAGAGAGCAGCCAATGGTGCTATTTTGAGAAGACACAAATCCTCCAAAGGAGGCGAAGAACTGGTTGACGAATGACGAGGTGTAGACGAAGAGAGGAAGGAGGAGAGACGGATTGAAAGACCTGCTTCTTCGTTGAAATTTTATCTGCCATCTTTCCTGCTGAGCACAGGTTGGCCATGATGCATAGAGGAGCCAAATTCAGGCAAATGTTGTCTGATTTTACCTCATCATTACTGCTCGCAGTCAAAACGAGAGTCATCGGGATGTGAATGATGGTCAACTAACACAGATTACTCACCTCTAACCGGTAGAGCTCAATCCACTTATCTTCACGACGCCATCGGCCCAAATACATTGCCATGGATACCTCACAAAATGACCTTGACAGCGTACTTACTTTACCGTCTAAAGTAGTGACAAAATTAACTCCACTATCTACGAACTCTGTGATTATCAGATTTGCCTTGCACACGAGTCCTCTTCCTTACCTTTCTCATAAAGTCGTTTGTAAAACCGAGAGAGACGGAGGCGTTGCTTTTCTCATAAAGTCGCTTGTAAAAGCGAGAGAGACGGAGGCGTTGCAGCAAGTGAAGGAAGTAGAGTGCAGCAGTGAAAACCGACACTGAGAAGGAAGTAGGAATTGAGACTCCCCAAGGCAGTAACAAAGCCTAATCAACCCCCAGGCAGTAGGAATTACACTTACGAGGTTGGCTTGCAGCATCATTTGAATCCGCTTAGAAAGCACAGAGTGTGTGTGTGTGTGTGTGTGTGTGTGAGTGAGTGAATTGATTTCCTCTCACTTCATGCACTTCTTGCCTCTGCGCTTCTCATTACGGTTGCAGCTGGTCCAAATGCAAGACTAGTGAAGGCGAAGGGAGGACATGTGTAGGTGGAAAACATGGAGTGCAACGGCGAGTCAAAAGGAAAGCAAGAAGGATGAGGAACACGTGGACCTGGAAGACGTGGGAGACGATGAAGAATGACACAGATGTGTGCAATTAGAACATGTTGATCAATTAACTTGCATCTCCTCACTAAGCCTTCTTTCACACCTTTCATTAATTTCGACTAAATAAAGAAACTATCGAAGCCTCTTTTGTTTCAGCACATTTGCTCAAACTGCATTCGCGGCACCTCCGCAGTCTCCACGCGTGCGTTCATGTGGTGCACATGGATTTTTGGGATGCGGTATAAAAGTGGGATCGTAAGGGCTTTGGTGGTACTTCCAGAAATGGTGACACCGTTGGATTGCGGATGTATGGGTGGATACCTAGACACTTACAGTTCCTGTGTAGTTGAGTGTACAGCACAGCGCAGTACACGCGACAAGTAGAAGAGACGCGACTTCTTACCTGATTTCATTTGGCAATGAGTTACTAAGGCTGGAAGTGGCTCCTTACTCGACCATACACCCAACCACCCACAACTGTCACAGCTCTCAACCTTAGACTTCAGGCATTGATGAGCTTTAGGAGAGAAACAGATAAGCAGTTTCTGTGGCCCATTTGTAGCAAACGAATGTCTTTCTGAATGTAGGAGCAAGCACTACCCCATGGTCCAGATTCCTGCCATGGATTTGCTGAGCATCAGGTGCACCTGATGTGATCTCACGAACTAAAAATGCTAGGCTAAAGCAGCGAATGACTGTGACACTGGAGGTTAAGCATTTCAATAAAGCCGATGGCAGTAACCAATAAAATGAGCATGCCGCAGCACCAGCAAAGAAGCAGTTCGACAGAAAACACATCTATTAGGAAAGAAGAGACGACGAAAGAGGGAAAGGGAGCAGTTTAAGTCCTTGGGATGATTGAGGGTGGGTGAGGGTAAAATTTCTTATAATGTTCACTTACAAATGACAAGAAGTGTTTAGCTGTGACTCTTAGCCGTAAAATGCCAAGTCCGGGAGCCATTTTACCCGACGCTGCTTTTATTGCAACACTTTATTTGAGAAGTCCCCCTGTCCGGTGTCTGCTACACAGGCAACTCGAAATCCTGGCCACATGAGACACAAATCGCCGCCATCCGGTGTGACAGCTTCCGCCACTTCGATACGCAGCGTTCATCACATTGTTGCGCATCTAAATGAGATGAAGTGGTGAAAAGATGCGTGCACATTTTCGTCCGCTATTGTGGACCATCATGTGGAGGGAATCTCGAAGGGAAGGGAAGTCAGAAGCTGATAATGAGGTGGGGAGGTGTGAGATAGGCCGAACTCTGAAATATGAAGTAAAAAGTCGGAGCAGGGAGCTCCACTTTGCTCTCAAGGGCAAAAGTGGTGGTGGTGATGATGGTACAGGATGTCCCAAGCGTTATGCAGGAGGAGGAGAGAGGAGGCGGCACAACTNCGGAGCAGGGAGCTCCACTTTGCTCTCAAGGGTAAAAGTGGTGGTGGTGATGATGGTACAGGATGTCCCAAGCGTTATGCAGGAGGAGGAGAGAGGAGGAGGCACACCTGAGACAGGGTGGCATGGGACAAAATGAAGTGGCAGAAAGAATAAAGGAGGCAAAGAAGTGTGTAAATGAAGAGGCTATGGCAAACTTAGCTATGTCAATGCAAAATCCGGTCAGTGGCCAAGCTTCGTCAACTCTGCTTTAGTCTGGTCTAGTCTAGTCTAGGGCATGAATCTCTCATTTATCTGACACGATATGATGAGGATTGAGGCAAGTGGAGAGACAAATGGAACTGACAAAAAGGGCGTTGGTGAGGATGAGGTGGGAGGAGGAAGAAGAGGAGGATGCCAGAAAACAAAATAAGTGGGTTTGGATAAGGTGAAGGTGAGAGCAGAGTGGTGCAGCCGGAAGAGCGAGGAGTTCTGGCGTCACTGAAATAGAAAATAATGGGGGCGATAAGGGAATGAAGAAGAAAAGAGAAAAAGGAGAAAGAGAAGAAGAAGAAGAATAGAGGAACATAAGAAAAGAAGAAGAAAAAAAGAATTGGAAAAAGAAGACGATGAAGATGAAGCTGAAGTTAACCTACCCACTCCCAGCGTGAAACCGAAATGAAAGAATCAAGTTGTCAGTAATATGAGGCAGAGGGGAAGGTACATCTCGCTTCCTCTAGGAAAGGCAGAACTTGTATTTACAACCCACACACGTGTGCTTATAGGCATGAAGTCTAGTGATGTAGGCCAATAAAATGGCCTGCTCCTGATCTGCGAAGCCTACAGCGTATTCACACGCACGCTGTAAAAACCACACACACATTTTTGGGTCGTTTCGTTTAGAGGAGCTGCGATTTGTGAGTACCAGGACCACGAATGCAAACAGGGCTGTAGTAGTTGAATGAGTGTTTGTAGAACCAACAATTGTGGTGATTGTAGGACTTGACACAGAGGGTTTGACGTGTTCATTGCAGAAATAGAGAAGGTCCTTCTTTGCAAATATTCCGTCAAAACTCCACCCATAAAACAGCAGTCTTTCATGACATCTTCAAGCCTTGGATGTCTGCCAACTGTTTAATATGCCAAACTGTTACGCTTTATGACTGCCTCAGCGAGCTCTCGCGTCTCAATTTCTGTGGTTATGAATCAACGAATAATCGGTGTTAGTGGCAAACGGGTATTGTTCAGGGTATGATTCAAATTTATATGGTGAATACTTATTCATAGGTCAGCATTCCATTGAACCAAATAACTGAATCAAGTTTTTGTCACAGCGCCGCGGCTACCTCTACAACTTCACTGTTGAACAAGTGTGCTCATCATTCATCCAAACTTCCAAGTAAGTACCTCTATCAACAATGTCGGCCACGATTTCTATTAAGTGAAGACATGGAAGTGGAATAAGGATGGGGGCCTCCTGTTTGACCATTAACGATGGAGATAACTTACGATGGTCGAGTCAGAATAGGGGCTGTTGGACTAAGCTGGTGGTTGCCATGACATGTGCACTTGGATTTAAGCAACGTAAAAATTAGTCTGTCTGTCCTAATCTCTAAAGGTAAGATGAGACTCTGTTTATCCAAATGCCAAGCCAAGTGACCTGGTGTGAGTGGGTAGGGTGGTGATAATCTTCTATATCAAGAGGAAAAGAAAGAAAGAAAGAAAGAAAGAAAAGATGCAACTGAGTGCCCAAAGGCAGATGAGAAATGGATGGAAAGAGGGTGAACATTACATCCACAAGCTTCTCTTGGGATGGAGCTGCTAGCTGTCTCACCTACTAATGATTCGCGCAACACGAGTCGCTACGATGAGCAGTTAGTCACTTCATCTCCTCTTAAACAGTCTTCAATGCACACCTCAAGTNCTCTTAAACAGTCTTCAATGCACACCTCAAGTCACCAGCCACATCTGCATCCATGTTAAATTGGAAACGAAAAGAGAATGAAAAGCTGGATGAAGACGGGAATGTTGTGAAAGCAGAGAGGTCAGTAGGTGAAGGTGTGAGAAGCCAACGTGGACTGATGGGCGTACGTGGGCTTGGTGCAGGCGTATGTACATAATACATGTGATCTGTGCACACACCGTAGTGAAATAGCAGTTGATGGCTGGCGTGATTGATTGCCTTTTATCCACGGTGCAGAGAGGGCATGGAGTTGGCACCCATCCACTCACGACTACACTCATCAAACTACCACCTCATCATTCACTGTCATCCATCCATCCATCCATCCATCCATCCCTACATGCCTTCTTGTAACATCTTAGCCATCCTTCTAACATACTAGAATAAGTCCATCAGTCCACCCGCCTTCTCATTGCCTCTCTCTCAGCTCCACTCCTTTCTGCTCTCCATTCACTAAACTATCCACCACGCCTATCATTCATCCCATTTCTCACACATCAATCCGCTTCATCCATTCAAATCATTTCCATCCAACTCTCTCATCACAAAACCACTTTGATGCAGCATTTCCCTTCTTTTCCGAACCATCTCTCACTGTTCCAATCTGTTCGCCTGCATTAATTATCCCTCTTCATCGTCTTCTACATTTTCCACCTACACGAGTCCTTCCGTCACTTCGGCAGATCCAATGTTAACAATAACAGCCAATACAAAGCAAAGGCGAATGCACAGGCTGTGTACACTCCTCACCTTCCAACTTTCAATGAATTCTTTTGACATTTCTCTGCAGTTTATGCAAGTGATGCTTCGGTGTCGCTATCAATGGAAGATCTAATGCTGTAGAATCTGATGTAAGCATTCCAAAGGCCTTATTTAGGTTAAATTCACCGACGGGATTGATACTATAAGCATTCCAAAGGCCTTATTTAGGTTAAATTCACCGACGGGATTGATACTATTGCTAAGTAAGCAGCAGTGAAATGTTATGCATACGAACATAACATCGATGAAAGACTGATTGATGTGTGCTTTTGAAAGACCTAAAGGGTGATCAGTGTGAGCTTGAAGAAGATATCGAAGCTCGGGTATGCGTACGCATTGAAGAAGTCGAAGCCGATGCACAGTAGGTGAAAGCGACGACAAAGACGAGGTTTACGGGCATGTAAACGTCTTACGCCTTCGTGTGTTACTTTTATGTTAGCGAGTGGAAATTATCATTTGTAAGCTTGAAGAAAGCTCAGTGAATGTGGCATTTACAGCTAGTCCAGTTTGATCCTGACGAGCTTGTACAATTTCCTTCATCGCATTGCAACACTAGTCATCTCATCTTCATGAAGCAGTGACCCTCCTTTTACGCTGCCCGTGAATTGCGGAGAAGTGATTCTATTCCATCTGCGTTTACAACTACCCCCAACTCCAACTTGAAGCATTTTGCAAGCGACGCATGCAGCGATTGTGCTCCGCGAAAGCTAAAGCAGTACGCATACCTGCTACATAGTTTCATCATCCCCTATCACTGAAGGTTACTTTGGGTGCTGAGAAGCAGCCTTCACCCAAAGTAACCTTACATGCCTGCAATTCAATTTATCGTTCGGAAATGTGCTGCTTCTCTCTAACTCCAGCAAGCACCACAATTATTTTCTTGAGTGTGTGTACACGATGAAGGAGGGTAGGATGCCGCCTTCATTCCGAAGCGGAGGTCTTGGCCACCCTGAAAGCGTACAAAACTCGTGGTTGCAGATTATGTTGGCCTCTGAGTAGGCGACAATAGAGGCTAATTTAGCTAGTTGGGGAGAGTGGGCCATTTGCAGCTGCACATTTTGTTGTGGAGACCATGGGTGTGGTGGTGGTGGCGTTGATAGCAGTGAATGCGTGAACGTCTACTGCATTGGTTAATTAGGCAGGGGTCCCCTACAACTACCCACAGGAGCGCCGCGTTTGCTTCAGTTAATCCAGCCAGAGGTGTGAGACCTCACCTACAGAACGACGAGTTACTTTCACCGACATTTTCATCCCAATAATCCAGGCATCCAGCGCACCTATTACCCACTAACAATAGAAGCTTCTTTTATGACATCTTATGCGAACACGTTGATGGGGATGTAGCGAGTTGGTTTGCTGGAAGCCGAACAGCGAGCTTTGCACTGAAGAAAGGAGCAGCTGCGGATCCGCCACACATCCAAGGCGCCTGAAAGATTGGCGAATTCGTCGGGTTGACACTGGGCAAGTACACTGCCTTGATTGGACCGCTGTGTTGTTTTGTTGTGTTCATTGCTTGTTATGTGGCACACATATGCGACGACACCATATTCTCCGTTCAGTTCAGTTCAGTCGTTATCACAATGCTAGACTAAATTGACGACCTGACAGACAAAGTGGAACAGTGTTCGGAACCTTTGTTGATAGTTGAAAATAAAGGCTTTTTGCAAGCCACAAATATCCCTCACCTTCTCTCGTCTTCCAAACGTGCTACTAGGTTTAGTAGGTAGGCATTGTAGGATAGATTGCCATCTCTTGCGTACGCTTTCTTTGTGTGCTTTGAAGCATTTTTACTGTTTCATCTGACTTGCTGTCACTGTGTTACCATTTAGCAGGTTTTGAGGTTAGCGAGTCACCAATATCCAACGCTCTTTATGTACCTGAAAGAAACACAAGACTTGTCGATTCAAGCCACGCTGCATTTTCTCAAGGTATTTGGCTTTGAATGGCGAGAAGGAAAACCCGTGCTAATAGTCGTGTGGAGGAGTCCAGCTTGCAGCTGCCTCACATTTCCAGCAGACTACATTCGTGGAAGAGCCCTGACCTCGTTGGGATCAAGCAGGATACATGATCAACCTATTTCAAATACAATTTAATTGCAGCGAGTTAACTACAACACATTACCCGCAGCACCCACTGCAAATATTTCAGCACTGTTTTAGATGGAGATTGAGATGGTTCCAACAAGAAAACACGGGCTTCGCTCCAACATGATGTGTTATTCAAACGAAGCATATCTTGCATTATTACGTATAATTTGCCGAGAAAACTTGCATTTGGTAAGTGCCAACGCTTTCATTATAAAGTTAGTGCTGGTTTGTTTAGCTGTGCCTGTGCGTCCCAAATTTCAAGTTACCGGGATTCAACTTTCGTGTGCCATTAGATTGCGACAAGTAGAAGAGTAGAATTCAAAAAAACAAGGGCATATTCGTAAAGTCCATGTGGTGGGGAGCATGATCAAGGTTTTCACTGTTGTTGCAGACAGCACCATCAGCACTCTAGTGGGATTAGGCATTTTCATGAGATAAAAGCCAAATCCACGTGTCATCGTGATACCTGATGAATGTATTAGGGAAAAGTAAGGGAATTGAGTGATCGAACTCCCATTAGGTGTGAGGATTTCTGCATTTGAGCTGAGTTCATATCTGTGGGTCTACTGGCAATTAATTCCTTGCCGCTTTCTATTTCGATCTCGGATGCTCCCTTCTAGCCATTGCCTGGAAGACACTATTGCAGACGGTAAATATGCTTGGCTAATTGGTGAATGAAGCCATACTTGAATGGATTTTACGATTATGCTTATGGGGAGTGAAATGAAAATGGAATTAGGTTTTCAGCTGGTCTTCGCCTTTATTACGAGTTGCCATCGCATTTGACTACAACATGGAAAGCAAAAGCACAGGCGTATTTGTTCGTCCAATTGAATCATCAACGCAGTCGTTGCGTTGTCATCGATACTGAGGGTGAGCAGATTCACCTAATTCGCAAAAGCTCATGGAACAAAGAGGTTAAATTGAACTCTTGGTGTTCGACGTGTTCCCCACACTGAAGGTTATTTTACAGTCAATTCTGCTGTTATGTTGGCCTACTAACCACCTTGGCGAACCTGCTTGGAGTCTTTGACACTAGCGGAAACCTTCGTTGACACAAAAACAAACAAGCCTCGCCTCTGTAACCAGTATCGCTGTGGTCGACACTCTCGATGATCGATGTCTCAACTGACGTTGTATGACACACAAAACAGCCATTGAGTGTGGTAAGAGGAACGCTTATCACCCATTCGCCCTCTCCTACGCAATGAACTGACACTGCAGACTCCTTTCAGCACACCGCTTCACTGCTGGCTTTGCATTTAATGTGGTTTTAACGGAGGACTGCATTTGTGTCGTTCTCGTGTCGTTTGTTTGTGTTAGCGAGGTGTGGAGGCGGAAGACTCCATGATTTACTACAGGTCTCTACAATTTATGCAATCACTGTGCCTTGTGGGTGGAGCAAGGCCTCTACAATTCCACTCCATTGGCACCGATAGCGTGGGAGTCTAGAGAACACACAAGACCTCAGCATTGTTAGTTGGTCACAATTGTCGCAGGGACAAACTCCCAACAGCTACAAAGTAGTAGTCTATGCCATTTCTGCCCCCTTCCAGTTGACGCGTTGGTAGGCCGTCTAACCGAATGGCACTTTGGGTGCAGGTCAGGTGGACTGAGGTCAGGCCATCAAGATTCAGATATACAAGCTTGGTGGCTATGTGCTGCATTGAATCCTCTTCCTACTCTTTCCCCTAGTCCTCCTCCTACACCTCTCTCCCTCTCTCTCTTTCTACCGCTGTCTCGGGCTCTCCAGGTAGTCGTTTTACTTCAGCCACAACACTTTATTCTGTGGATTTCGCTTGCCTTTGTTAAGACTACTGTAATGAACTGGTTTTATTACCTGAGCTCACTCGTCCGTTCAAAGTGATTTGAGCTGTAGAAGCCACTTAAAGGCTGGTCACTATTTAAAACACGAAAATATTCGACTCGTCTTCCACTTCCTTCAAAGCAATGTCTTGTGACATTCCTGAAGAAGGCAGGTCTGCTGTTCGCTGACAGAAAGCACCAGTGGTTGTAGACATGGCTTAGCATTGTGGAGGGACCGGTCACCCCACTGTCAGGGTTGGGTCTGACTGCTTCTCAGATTCAAGGTGACTATGGAAAGCTGTGAGGTCTTCGCAATTGAGTTGTGACTTGAAACAAACACCCTCTTTTCTATGCTCGCTCTCCTCATAGTCGAGTGCGAGATGAGGAGCACTACGTCATCAAACTTTTATTTATTCCCCATCTGTTGCAGAGAGAACTAAGGTGGAGGGAGGCTGTCTTGCGAAATCCTCGACCACATGAGGGAGACATCGAGTCACTGTTGTAGGGCAGAGAAACACTGCACCGAGAGATGCTTTGAACTGTCAGTAATTGAGGCCAGCGACGTCGCCAGCTGGGTGAACTCTCGTGTTGTTTGCGTGTCACATGACCTCTTAGATGCATGATTGCAATCCTACCACATGTTCTGGCGGCGTCCGCGTCCAGTTCGCGGTTGATTAGCAGATGCTGAAGGTCATTACCACAGCATAAAAGCCTAGACTGAAACGTCTGCTTCTTATAACAACTCCACCCAACCATGCAAGCTACTCGCTTCTGCATTGGCATGGCCATACTGGTCCTGTTGGCAGTTGGTCTGCAAGCTGTACCGCTAGCGAAGAAGGACAAAATGAAGTGGGAAGTGCCTTCTGAGGAGGGCGAGCCCGATGACAATACCGGATTGGATGGAGACGCCGTCGGCGATGAACATGAAAGTGACACGAATGGTGCTGGCAAATGCGACGTCGGCGACAACGATGGATGTGATAGAGATGAAGGCGAGAACGATGTTAGATGTGATGGGGATGATGACGATGAGGATGGAGGTCGGCAAGGGAATGG
>LWMK02000589.1:15481-39154 GCA_001693075.2 Taenia saginata
CTCCTTGTTTAGTCTATTCGTTCACCACCTGTCCTCTGAAGAGGCAACGTGCCTTTGTGCTGGTCGCTGAATTCTACCTGTGCCATCAAACCGGCACCCAGTGAGTGGGAGTAGAGAGGGAAGTCACTGCTTGAGGAGTCGTTAAGTTGAGTCGAAAAGTGCCTGTGAAGCGGGTGGAACCTTCACGGTGGATAAGTGAGGCAGCGTTAGGTCATCTATGGGTCACATATCTCAATCCCTCATCCACCTACCAATACATTCGAGATAGTGTGCATCTCTACTTCCTTTTTAATGCCATGTCTCACTGCATTTTACCTCATTTATCAGTAATTCTTTCCCAGTCCATCATCAACCACGACAATCTTCTCTCACTATCCGTAAGGATTATGCACAGCCTGTCTGCTCTCCATTGGGTCGTATTAGCTCTTAGTGCTAACATCAGACCTGTCAAGGCAGAGACAAAGGAGGGAGACGAGGACCGCCTGTGCGTAAGAGACGTCAATGAGGATGGATGCATGGATGAGGCCAATAAGTACTAGGTACGTGTTCACATTAAAGACGTGGAGAAGAAATGGATACGGGTTCGGAAATGAAGGCAGTTACAAATTAGTAGGAAATGGAGGAGGACTCAGATTTCAATGAACACTTTGCACTGCGTCTAATTCACTCACCAGTAACTCTCCTCCAGTCCTTTCCCTTACCATCTGCCGTGGTCCTTCCTTCCACTAATTTTTAAGACGGTGTGACTCACTGTTGAAAAGACAGATGGAAAATGGGGAGTTTGACCCACCTTGATACTCCCTTCGCCACTGCACCACTGAGGGTTAAACGGCTTCCTCATATCGTTGATACAATTAGCTTTATGGTATGTCATTATGCGGATAGTTCCGAACTTCTCATCTGTGTTCGCACGAAAGTGGAGCTACAGCTTGATGAAAGGGATGTGGGCAGATAAAAGCCCGCTTAAAATGAACACAAGGACGAGTGGTGCCTGCTTATGGAAGACACTAGCAGACGTTTCACGCGGTTGTAAAAGTGACCAAGTGGGCAAAGTATGCATGTGGGTTAAAGACGTCAGTAGCGAAAGAAGTGAACTTAGAGGTGCGGACGAAGACGAAGTAGATAAGCATTGGAGAATAGGTATGGTTTGATGGATATGTGCATGAAGGTGTCAGCTCAGAAGGGGGGCGCATTCCACTTATCAGCCTCGTCATCTTTACGCCCCTTTGACGGTCTTACCGCACTTATCGCTCTTAACGTTTTCAATTTACACGCCTGCTTCGTCCACCGCGCTATCTTCTTGCCCCGTCATCCAAATTCACCTCTGCCATACATCCATTCCTTCTCAAATCCACGCACGTTCAACCAATGCATTATCTCCAAGAGCATTTCCAGCGCACTTACGACCCTACATCCATCATTCGTGCCAAACATCCACGCGTATCATATGAATGCACGCGCAGAGATTGGGGAAGCGCCGCAAATACTGTCAAAGCAGCAGTAAAGAAACGAAGGGCGCTTCAACGACTTCTTCATTTATTGGGGAAGACACTCATGGAAATGATGGAGACGTATTTGGGGGTTCATTCGAATAGATGGAAAGTAATTACTCAAAGTCTTCTAAGTGAGCGTTTTTACGTTAAGCTACCTTGTCGTTTACGTCTTTTACTTACGAAGTTTCTCCTCCATTTTTGCCCCCCAATTTTTTTTTTTCAATGCTTGCAACAAGTGCCACACATACGTGACGTCGACTTTGTTAATGCTAGACATACCAAACTGTGTGGGTCGACAAATCTAGCCAAGCGAGATTTACTAGCAGACTGTCTATAAGTTAGCGATGAGTTACTGCCCACGTTGCTCAGTTGTCATACTTTCGTGTTCTCTGCCCTCCCCACCTCTTGCTTGTCTCTTTTGAAAAATTCTGTTGATTACAAGCCGATTTTGTACTTAAAAATGACAATAAAATGGAATTCCAAGAAACAAAACTGGAACAATACCCTCCTTCTTCCCTTAGAATAGAGCCAGCCAAAAGCCAATGCCATCGACACTAAATATCCCATTTCTCTCAATGCGTTTAGTGAAAAAATGTTTAAAATGAGTTGAATAAATCAGTTTTTGTGTAAGTGGGTTCGCACACACACATTCGAGTTGCAATGATGGGACATCAATGGGGTAGAGGATGCAATGTGTTAGCCTTTATTACCGAAGTGCACGCGTCAGCTAGGTTGAAATATGAGCTTTGAGACACGCGTCTTCCATCCCAGTGATGGAGACACTGTCGCGTCCATTTTCGTTTGATTGTCTCCCAACATTTCACAGCTTTTCAGCACATATGAATTCTGCCTGTGTCGAAGGCTCAATAAAGTCTGGAAGTTGGAGTGGAAATAGAGCGCTTCAAACTATCCCGAGCATAGTTGAGGTGGAGCAACTAACATTTGGCTTCGGCACCCATCCACTCACGAATGTACTCATCAAACTATCTCTCCATCCTTCACTGTCTCCATCCTTCCCACATTCCAGCATGCATTCATCAGCCTACATTCCTTCTCAATGTCCCCTCCCTGCTTCACTCTCTTTTTTCCTCCATCCACTCAGCTATCCACTATACTTTTCTTTCATCTCATTTCCACACATAACTCCACCCATTCCTTCCTTCTCCTCCTCCATTCAAATCATTTTCATCCACTCCTCTCATCACAAAATCACTTTTATGCAGCATTTCTCTTCATTCCCGATCCATCTCTCACTGTTCCATTCCATTCGCCTGTAATTATCCCCCAGTCATTTATCATCCACAACAATCTTCTCTTACCACCAGTCATAGTCCTTTCGCCCACGTGACTGTTAGCACAATGTGACTGCCTCATCTCACCCTGCCGTCGCAACCGACAAGTGTGTTAAGAGTGGAGCTGCTAGACACCGAGCAGATGCACACCACCCTCCACACATCGTTGTCAGAGTCAGCTTCATTGTAAAGTGCGGTACGAATGTTTCCGAGGTCCGCTCATTTCTACCCACGTTGGTGCCAACGAGGGTAGCGATGGCACTTTGCGACGACAGTAATGCGAAAGAGGAGGTGAGGATGAAGCGAATGAAGCAGGGAAAGGGGAGAGAGGTCTACAACATGCGCTAAGACTGTGGGAAGAGGGTGAAGACGACGCGAAAGGTGACTAAATCTTCTTTTGTCTTCCTCCAACTCTTCATAGTCCACATCTTCATGATTCTCGCAGTCATAGTCATCCGCCTCTTCAAGGCATTCGTCCAACTGTTGGCCATCTTCAAAATGCTCTCGATGTCGCGGCTGTGAGTGTGAATATTGGGTTGTAAAGGCGGTGGCATTAATCCGAATGGCGAGACTGACCACCAAGAGGGGCGCATAGACGAAGAAGACAAAGACGTGTGACACCTTCACTCGCACACTTTTTAATGAAAGGGAGTCGTAGGCTCGTGAACCCTATAAAGGCGGTGTGAGGCTTGACCGATGGTGAGAGTGGATGGATCCGGTAGATGAAACTGTAGCGTACTTTCAGGAATAAAATCCAGCGCCATGTGCAGTGTCGCGTAGAATGCGAAATGAAAGACAAATTGGGGTATTAGAGACGGGGCGATGGATGGACGGATGGACGACAAAAGGATGGGATGGACGATAAAGGGATGGAAAGGGAATGGATGATTAATTGAATGACTGGATAGAAGGACAGGTAGGTAGGTGAATGGGTATATGGAAAGGAAGGAGATGGAGGAGTAGATGGATGGGTGGATGCAAAGATGTATGGGTACGGGGTGGGAAAGATATCATTTCTGGTAAACCATTTGTACAATGATGTCAGTATCCAACGCAGCGTTTTTTAAAAAAGAAAACACTCCTCGCACCAACCTGCCAGCTCATCAACGTGTCTGGGTGGCATTCTGCACTGGTCAAACCAACTGCTATCAACATGATAGCAGCTTTGTCGACTGCTGCATTTATGAGTGAAGAAACTCTTCCAGTCATTTCACTTTCTTACCATTCTTCCTCAATGACATCAAATTGGCCGTTTCCACCGCATTCAATAGTTCCGAAGTACACGAGTCATTTTCATCCATTTCTCGATGTCTTCTGTGCGTACACGTACCCACTGCCATCCGTTTTCATCATTCACCCATCCACCCTGTTTGATACCCCTCTTCATCGCCTTCCTTGTCTTCCGGATACACAAGTCCTCTCTCCGCTTTTACGGCCCTAATGCTAGCACTAACACCCAATATGACGCGAAGGAGAGCAGACGGGCTGAGCACCCTCTCCACCTTCCAACTTCCGACGAATGCTGTTGGCATTTCTCTGTCACCTATGCAAGTGGAGCAGCCCCGATCAATGACGGCAGTGGGCTTCACCAAATGCTGTAGGAGTGGTAGAATATCGTAGATGAATGCAGTGGAGGATCACGTGGGGTGGATAGAAATTGTGCAGGGGGAATAAATGCGTGGTCAGGGCCTGTGACAGTGGTGTTAGAGGAGAANGGAGGAATAATTGCGTGGTCAGGGCCTGTGACAGTGGTGTTAGAGGAGAAGTTGGTATTCCTGTCCACAAAGGTTTGTGTTAGTGCAAAGCCTCCTAGACGGTTTGTTCGGGTGGTTTGTAGCNGTGTTAGAGGAGAAGTTGGTTTTCCTGTCCACAAAGGTTTCCGTTAATGCAAAGCCTCCTAGAAGGTTTGTTCGGGTGGTTTGTAGCGCAACATAGCAGCGAAAATTCCTTTGAACTACATTTCGTTGCGGAGAACATGCCTGATCTGAGGAGTTCCATGAGGATTTGCGAATTAGGCAAACCTACTCATTCTCGGCACTGATGATGACGCAGTGGCTGCACTGGTGATTCAGCTGGACGAACAAATATGCTTGTTTGCTAGCTTCCTATGTGTTAGCCACAAGCGATGGAGTCGTGAAATGAAGGCGACTGAGAACCACTGGAATTCCAAGTCAAATTTCCTTCCGCCAACCACAGCCATAGTCGTAGGAACCAAATGGCATCTTTCAGTTAGTAATCAACCAGGAGTACCTGCGGCTAACAATCTGGTGAGATCTTAACTGCTGGCATGCGTACAAACAGAAATGCAGCTCAGATATAAGAACCACTGCACCAAGTAGGAGACAGACTACTCATTTTCCTTGCCTTCTCCAATCCATTTACCAGATATTCGACTAATCCAGTGAGTGTCAAGATGACACATGATTTCCACCATGGTTCTCAAGTAAACGCCTGATCGCAGTAGCATGGTGAAGGTGGTATCCATAAGGAGGCGAAGAACCTCGATCACGCTCCTCAGTCCACCGACTTCTGTGTCTGTGCCCCGTCGCCTTTGGATACTACCCGTTTACTTGGCACAATCTGGATGCACACGGATGCCGAACCCTAGCAACATGAAACTTACAGCAGATTAGTATAGCAAAGCAAACATTGACATTACACTGGAAAAGCTTATATTTGCCTATGGCGAATTTTCTCAGCAAATTTATTAAAGGTCGCAAGAACATGCATTTACTAAGACTGTTCCACTGTTTTGCTAGGTGAATCCTTTTAAAGACCCAAACATCACATTGGGATGATGCAAAATCCATGATACTAAATGATTATTAGTGTCAGCTACCTACCTGGTACCGCTGACATGTTCGTAATGCACAATGAGGACAGTATTTTGCAGCAAATCCACTGCGATTAGAGGTCATTCGAAAAAGGCTGATCATGCAAGCATTTCAACCTCAGTGAGGTCAATGTTATAATGTGCAGTCTCCATTCATCAAAGCGCACGACCATAATGGAAATTGAGAAGTCTTGTTGCTAATCTAGGAATAAAACGTACTGGAAATATGAGGCATTGGCAAGCTAGTCCACAACACGCAAATATTCACACTGGTTCTCCCTTCCGCTGAAAAAACGAAACTTTTTGAGCAAATACATTAAAGCTTAGGTTACCAAGCCTAAGTTTGTTTCTCTCAGATGCATAAAAAGAGTTGAACATTGGCGACAAAACCTATGCACGAAATCGGTATTCGTCATGCGGTGCCTACTTAATAACTTCAGTAGCACGCTTCGAAGACCAAAGTAGGCGAGAGAAGTTAGTGGCTGCATTGAAGTTATCCATTCACAAAACACAGTTTGATTTAAACGGCAACACACAATGTGACGTAATGAGACTTGCCTTAGGGTGAAAGAAGACATAGTACTAGGACAGAATATGTATGCTGGAACCAGAGGGCTTGGGGGCTGTTGGCACGGCCCGGAGGCCTGCCAACCGGCTAGTACAATACAGCCACCTAAGTGACCAAAACCCCTTGGTCAGTCCCTTATGTCAACCATCACAACATCATCAATGCTGGCAGAAGCACCCACGAGCCAACCGTGTTTTCTTGTAGTGCCATCAATTCCGCGCAGCACTCGGTGCAGGAAATGCGCATTTCTTAGTCCTCCTCTCCCACGATAATGTGTCCCAGTGAAAGATGGTGGTAGGAATCCAATTTTTCGAGTGGGTCGTGACACACAACACACATTGTGATTCCAGGCTTTCTTGATGCCGTGGAAGGAACGCGAGGGTATCGTAGTACCCTGAGCAAATGGGGCGATCGTGCCGCATAGGAACGGAGTGCACGCGATCCAAGTGTGCAAAGCATAAAACGATGCTATCTAATGGCGTCCTGTGCATTCTACATCTGTTGATACACATTTTGGTGAATGGAGCTGAGTTGCCCAATAACAGGAGAGAGAGCTTACGGCGGATGCTTGGCCACAACGTTGCTGATCCCTCTTGGCAGTTCTAATGGAAATGGAGGACATGGCTGGTGTCGCTTCAGTCGTTAATAGCTTCCTTGCAGAACACGAGGAAAATGAAGATGCCGAAGATGAACGTTGATCTCAGCCCTCCTGTTATGGGATGTGAAGGATTCTCCCATGTGTAGCACATGCACTTCTTTCACACCACCNGGAAAATGAAGATGCCGAAGATGAACGTTGATCTCAGCCCTCCTGTTATGGGATGTGAAGGATTCTCCCATGTGTAGCACATGCACTTCTTTCACACCGCCAACGTTTGCCAGAAGCGGTATGGGGCAGGATAAAATCCGTCAAAATCGGGTCCGCATTCCACTGCCACCAATATAGTGCCCCGAGAATTCCCTTAAGGTGAAAGAAGGCATAGTAGTAGGGCAGAATACATATTCTGGAACCAGAGGGCTTGGGGGCTGTTGGCACGGCCCGAAGGCCGGCCAACCGGCTAGTACAATATGGCCACCCAAGTGTTCTGTTAACTGGCTATTACAATATGGCCACTTAAGTGACCAAAACCAGCAGCTCGAACAAAAAATGTATTGCGCACAATCCACTTGTTTGTTTTTTTTTCTATCACATCGTCATTTTTAAGACAGCGAATTGATAGGCTAATGGATGTCTGCTCTACTGTGCGGTCCTTGGAACACCATCTTGTCCTCATCACACAAGCACGAATTCATTTATACTAGTGATATAATAATTGCCAAAAAAAACAAGCTAGTTCCTCTTAGATGTAAAGACGCAGAATAAGCGTGGAAGGTAGAGGAAGTAAAGGATACCAATTGAGCCATACAAGATCTGGGCACGTTTTCTGCCACGGGAAGCATCCTCGTGGCAGCAGCTTATCGCAGCCTCATAGCTTCCATTGCTAATGGATGAGTGGTGGACTGCGTGCGAAAACCGTGGTGGTGACGGTGTTGGTAAAAGTAGGTGATCGTTCTGTATGTAGGACCTCACGCCTTTGACTGGATTAACTGAAGGGTAAATGGTGTTTCTGTAGGCACTTATGGGGAACACTTGCCGAATTTGCCCATGCAGTAAGCTTCTTCACTTCTACTACTCTCAGCACCACCACACTCATGGCCTTTACAACGAAGTGTGTAGGTGGAAATAATCCTCAGAGGCCATAATAGCCTGTAACCACTTGTTTTATTTACACCCAGTGTAGCTATACCTATTAAGTGGTAAAAGATTGTGGGAGAAAGGACTTAATGAAGCGTAAAAGAGGGGTGTAGTGCATAAATGGGTAAGGCTGGTGTGAAGGGAATGTGATCAGCTATGCATGAAATAAGAAACAGCAGAAGACGGGTGGTTATGGTGAGCATATCTCTCTGACCCCTAGAGAAAGTGCTTTTGCCATAAGGGAGGAGGATGGAGAGAAGAAGGAGGTGACTGCAAATGGGGTCCCCTAACCGAGAAGACTATGAGAGACGACGATTCTAGAAAAGGCGAGTGGTAGTACATAATGCGTTGGCGATTTGTTGGGTGACAGGTGATGGTGATGGGGAGAGAAGCGGGCTTACTAACTCATCTCGTCGTTGTTACCTCGCCACCAAGTGGGTCGTTTTTGGCATGGGAAATGCACATCCACATAAATGTACACTGTCCAAGTGCTGTGTCCCCGTCTGCCTCCATCACGGTTGGATGGGCGGCAGGGATGGGCTGGATGCGGTACAGTGCGCATTCATGAATTGGTGAAGGAGACTTTCTTTTACGAATTGAAGCCATGCTAACCAGAGCTCATTTACGACAGCCGCGGTAAATTTCACACCCAAAAGAATGCAAGCGTTTTATTTTGCTGGGTCGCACGTAATAGCTGTTGGTGGCGCAGGTGATGAGTGCATGTAAAAAGTGAGCTCTCCACTGTTGTGTGGCATGAATTGTGTAAAAAGTAACATGAAAAGGGATGAGTGTGTGAAGAGAGATGAGTTATTTAGAATAAGAATAAAAGATGTCCCTAACTAGCCACTATGTGTGTAGGGGCTTGCATGCCAAATAGGCTGAAAGGAAGGTAAATAAGTCTGTATAATGCTTGACTAACCTTGTGTTAAATAGTTCTTTTCCTTCGCCTTCTCCTCCTCTTACTGCTACTCTCCTGCAGAGTGCCTCAAAATTTTGCTGTTTTGGCATTATCGCATTCGCCACGTCTTTGGTCGCGATAATAATACGCTAGGAAACTCCAACGCCCAGCATACCGTGTCTTCCGAGCCTTACCACTCAACTAGCTGACTAACCACCCAGCTGAATGTGTAGTTGTACAGTTCAGGGTGGATTGGTAGTGTAGTAAAAGAGGAATATGGGATAGCGCTGTCGGCGTCGATAGTAGTCAAGAGAAGACCATGGAATGGAAATCCGTTCTACAGAACAATTTACAAAATTGTTTTTTAAGAGTTTTGGAAACTAGTTCTGCCACAGTGGTCATTTTCAGTCATTAAAAAACGGTTTTAATGCAATATAAATGTAGAACTACATGAGTATTGTTTGAACTTTTAAAGGCACTAATTGCATTTCTTTTTCAGTCCCATTTTCAAGTACATGTTTTATAATTTCTGCTTGCTTATTTATCTAGTCTGCCCATGCATGTACCTGTTAAAGTGAATGCACAAGTTAATGAATCCAGCGTCTAGTAAAATATGGTGCTTTTTTATTAACGCAACATTTTACTCATATTTGTTTTACGGCACGATGCTGCCTGCAGCCAATTAGAATTTGTTAGTGCGGTGTGTAAGTGTTGTGTTATTTTTATGTAGATTAATTGTTGAGTAAAAGCCGAGAGGATGCTAGGCATTTGGTTCTCACTTATCAGCCGTCGTCAGCATGTTCCTCTTCTTGTCGATTCACTTCATTTTGTGCAATCACCTGTTAAATTAGGCGCGAAAGCTAAATAAGATGACTGCTAAGACATTTTGCTTTTTACTATAATACCTGGTCATGTGTTTGCTTTGCTGCAGAATCCCTCTAGCGATTATGTAGGATTGTTATGCCAGCTTGGTTAATGGTTTGTTGCCTTAATGGGGATGGGTTTTCATTAATGTGGTCCAATATCCTGAGAAGTGTTGTGGCCTTACTAAGTACTTGGCACTCATTCTTCTTACTGCCACTACTAAGTGCCTATTTTGATTACGCCTACTTATTCACTTACCTTCCTAATGCAATTACCTTCTGGAATAAGCGCTAAAGAAGAAATGTTGTGGCTGTTAAGGCTTTGTTTTCCAACCACAATACCTAGGCACGTTTATCTTTCACTGTGCAGTAACTCAAGTGATCAAGTAGAATTAATTTGGTAGGATATTGAATGCTTTGCTACTTGAGTAGAATGGGTTTTGATAAATGCGGCTCAACTTGTTGAATGTTATTGGAAATCTACTCAGCGTTCTTGTTTTCTTCCTTTTCGTCTTCTCTTTTTTTCCTTCTTCACCCCCTTACCGCCCTTCTTATTTCGATTTCGGTGACGCCAGAACTCCTCTCTCTTCCGGCTGCACCACTCTGCTCCCATCTCCACCTTCTCCGAACCCACCTCTTGTTTTCTGGCGTCCTCCTCTTCTCCCTCCTCCCACCTCATCCTCGCCAAAGCCCTTTTTGTCAGTTCCATTTGTCTCTCCACTTGCCTCAATCCTCATCATATCGTGCCAGATAAATGAGAGATTCATGCCCTAGACTAGACTAGACCAGACTAAAGCAGAGTTGACGAAGCTTGGCCACTGACCGGATTTTGCATTGACATAGCTAAGGTTGCCATAGCCTCTTCATTTGCACCTTCCTTTGCTTCTTTTGTTTTTTCTACCACCTCAGCTTGTCCCATGCCACCCTGTCTCAATTGTGCTTCCTCCTCCTCCCTCCTCCTCCTCCTACAAAACGCTTGGAACATCCTGTACCCCCATCATCACCTTCAATTTTCGACTTGAGAGCAAAGGCAAGCGTCTCGCTCCAACTGCTCACTTCGTATTTTAGAGCTCGGCCTACCTCCCACCTCTCCACCTCATTACCAGCTTCTGTCTTCCCTTCTTTTGGAGAGTTACTCTACATGATGGTACACAATAGCGGACAAGAATGTACACACCCGCTCCTACTCCTCCAACTCTACTCTTTTCACTCTCTCTGTCCCAGCCTGTGTGTATATGTATGTATGTCATTGTCCATTTCCTTCTTTTGTCCTTTCAGATAGTCGCCTTAACTGGTGTGGCACAGAATCAGGTAAGAACGTGTATGTGGATGTGCGTGTGTGCGTGGCTCAGCCGGCACAAATGTCTCATATTCCTCTCCAAACACGGCATGTCGTGATGGGAGGAGAGGAGTAATGCACAAGTGCCCAGTATGCATCTCATTCAGATGGGTAACAATGTGAACAATGCTGCGTATCGAAGTAGTGAAAGCTGTCACGCTGAATGGCGGCGATTTGTGTCCCATGTGGCCAGGATTCCGAGTTGCCTGTGCAGCAGACACAGAACAGGGGAACTTATCAAACGAAGTGGTGCGATGAGAGCAGCGCCGAATGAAGTGGGTCCCAAATTTGGCGTTCTACAGTTGTGTGAATCATAAATGAACAGTTTCTGTTATTCGACCGTGAACATTTTGATGAATTTCACCCTCCCTCACCCTCATTTACCCCACAGCCTTACCCTTTTCCTCTCTCCTCTCTTCCCGCCTCTTTCCTAATAGAGGTGTTTTACACTCGACTACGTCTTCTTGGGAACTGCGTCATACGCGTAGAGGTTGCGGAGGTACCGCAAATGCAGTTAGAGCCAATGTGCTGAAACAAAAGAGGTTTCGATGGTTCCTTTATTTAGTCAAGAATAATGAAGGTGTGGAAGGAGGCTCAGTGGGGAATGCAAGATAATTAATCAATGTCTTCTAAATACACGTCTCTGTGTCACTCTTCCTCATCTTTCACATTTTAAAAGGCTCACGTGTTTCTCATCCTTGCCTTCTTTTCGACCCACTTCGTTGACTTCCGTGTCGTCCACCTACACCTGTCATTCGCACTAACTGTTAATGGTGTGAGAAGCACGGCGTCAAGAAGGTGCATACTCTTCAATTTCCAACTTCCAAAACATTCATTTGGCATTTCCATGCATTATCCATCGGTAAAAGGGCCTTGATCGATGGTGGCGGTTATCTGACCACTTGTTGTTGGTTAATATGTTAGGCGGTGCAGTAGAGCGTAGCAAAATAAAATCTGTGCACAAGGCAATGGTTGCTTGGAAGAAATGATGGAGGAAAAGCATTTGAATGGTGAATGGGAGGGATGGCTGGAAGGGTAATTGGGTGCATGGAAGAAAAGATGAACGAATAGTAAAAGGAAGGATGAGTGAATGAATAAAAAAGGATGTGAGTTAGGTATGTAGGCGACGGATGACAGGATCACGGAACACGGGATTCATTCAGGCTTGGCCACAAGTTGGATATGTAATGCTTAGTTTCCAGACCATGAATGACTAACTGATGGATGGGTGGATGAGGGGGGGGGGCGTAGGGGGTAGAGTATCAGATGGAAGAGCAATTCAAATTTCCATGAAATTACCTCTCTGCCGTTTCTGTGACTCCTCTCAACACCTACAACTGAATTGCCATTAATCCCAATTCACATGCCTTCCAGATTATTCCGGTGGTACTACGTCATATTTGGTCCAACATCTTAAGGACGCCAAGCACTGTTTGTCTGCTTCCACACAGCCGGCATGGTCTGACGGAGGTGCAATGGACGAACCGGTGCTAGTGCAATCCTTAGATGACTGGACTAGGAAGCGCACACGCTCTTGCTCCACCCAATCAGCGGTTAACAGACTTCAGCGCTTGCCTGTGCATATCTTCATCACGTCCACGTCAATAGAACTCTTTAACACATCAGGCATAATTCTCTATTCCTTCTTTTCCCTCCCTTCTGCACTGCCTTACTCATCTTTCGCGTCGTTTACTTGCTCTCCCCACGAGTTTGGTCCGTGCTGCTCATCGCTCTCCTCAATCTCCGCTTCATCGGCTTCATCCTTCTCCTTCACACTGCTGTCACCACCTTCGCCAGTACTAAGGTGGGTAGAGTTGTGGAGGACCTCGAAGGCATTCGTAGCGCATTTAGCTACAAAGGTGATTTTGGCAATGATATGTGGAAGATCATGCGCCTCTCTGCGGTGTCTAGCTGCTTTACGCCTAACATATCCAGCGATTTCGACGGCAAGGAGTCATAAGACAGTCACAAAGTGCTGATAGCTACGTGGGCGAAAGGACCTTGACTGATGTTGAGAGAAGATTGCTGTGGATGATTACAGGTGAAAGAACTGGAACAGTGCAAAACAGATCGGAAAAGAAGAGAAATGATGCATGGAAAATGGTTTGTGATGAGAAGGGTGGATGGAAATGATTTTAATGGAGGAAGAGGAGAAGGAAGAGATGGGTAAACTGATGTATGGAAATGGGATAAATGATAAGTATGGTGGATAGTTGAGCGGATGGAGAGCAAAAGAGAGTGAGGCTGAGAGAGAGGCAATGAGAAGGAGGGTGGACTGATGGACTTATTCTGGTATGATAGAAGGATGGCTAAGATGTTACAAGGAGGCATGTAGGAATGGAAAGATGGATGGATGGATGGATGGATGGATGGATGGATGGATGGATGGATGGATGGATGGATGGATGGATGGATGGATGGATGGATGGATGGATGGATGGATGGATGGATGGATGGATGGATGGATGGATGGATGGATGGATGGATGGATGGATGGATGGATGGATGGATGGATGGATGGATGGATGGATGGATGGATGGATGGATGGATGGATGGATGGATGGATGGATGGATGGATGGATGGATGGATGGATGGATGGATGGATGGATGGATGGATGGATGGATGGATGGATGGATGGATGGATGGATGGATGGATGGATGGATGGATGGATGGATGGATGGATGGATGGATGGATGGATGGATGGATGGATGGATGGATGGATGGATGGATGGATGGATGGATGGATGGATGGATGGATGGATGGATGGATGGATGGATGGATGGATGGATGGATGGATGGATGGATGGATGGATGGATGGATGGATGGATGGATGGATGGATGGATGGATGGATGGATGGATGGATGGATGGATGGATGGATGGATGGATGGATGGATGGATGGATGGATGGATGGATGGATGGATGGATGGATGGATGGATGGATGGATGGATGGATGGATGGATGGATGGATGGATGGATGGATGGATGGATGGATGGATGGATGGATGGATGGATGGATGGATGGATGGATGGATGGATGGATGGATGGATGGATGGATGGATGGATGGATGGATGGATGGATGGATGGATGGATGGATGGATGGATGGATGGATGGATGGATGGATGGATGGATGGATGGATGGATGGATGGATGGATGGATGGATGGATGGATGGATGGATGGATGGATGGATGGATGGATGGATGGATGGATGGATGGATGGATGGATGGATGGATGGATGGATGGATGGATGGATGGATGGATGGATGGATGGATGGATGGATGGATGGATGGATGGATGGATGGATGGATGGATGGATGGATGGATGGATGGATGGATGGATGGATGGATGGATGGATGGATGGATGGATGGATGGATGGATGGATGGATGGATGGATGGATGGATGGATGGATGGATGGATGGATGGATGGATGGATGGATGGATGGATGGATGGATGGATGGATGGATGGATGGATGGATGGATGGATGGATGGATGGATGGATGGATGGATGGATGGATGGATGGATGGATGGATGGATGGATGGATGGATGGATGGATGGATGGATGGATGGATGGATGGATGGATGGATGGATGGATGGATGGATGGATGGATGGATGGATGGATGGATGGATGGATGGATGGATGGATGGATGGATGGATGGATGGATGGATGGATGGATGGATGGATGGATGGATGGATGGATGGATGGATGGATGGATGGATGGATGGATGGATGGATGGATGGATGGATGGATGGATGGATGGATGGATGGATGGATGGATGGATGGATGGATGGATGGATGGATGGATGGATGGATGGATGGATGGATGGATGGATGGATGGATGGATGGATGGATGGATGGATGGATGGATGGATGGATGGATGGATGGATGGATGGATGGATGGATGGATGGATGGATGGATGGATGGATGGATGGATGGATGGATGGATGGATGGATGGATGGATGGATGGATGGATGGATGGATGGATGGATGGATGGATGGATGGATGGATGGATGGATGGATGGATGGATGGATGGATGGATGGATGGATGGATGGATGGATGGATGGATGGATGGATGGATGGATGGATGGATGGATGGATGGATGGATGGATGGATGGATGGATGGATGGATGGATGGATGGATGGATGGATGGATGGATGGATGGATGGATGGATGGATGGATGGATGGATGGATGGATGGATGGATGGATGGATGGATGGATGGATGGATGGATGGATGGATGGATGGATGGATGGATGGATGGATGGATGGATGGATGGATGGATGGATGGATGGATGGATGGATGGATGGATGGATGGATGGATGGATGGATGGATGGATGGATGGATGGATGGATGGATGGATGGATGGATGGATGGATGGATGGATGGATGGATGGATGGATGGATGGATGGATGGATGGATGGATGGATGGATGGATGGATGGATGGATGGATGGATGGATGGATGGATGGATGGATGGATGGATGGATGGATGGATGACAGTGAAGGATGAGGTGGTAGTTTGATGAGTGTAGTCGTGAGTGGATGGGTGCCAACTCCATGCCCTCTCTGCACCGTGGATAAAAGGCAATCAATCACGCCAGCCATCAACTGCTATTTCACTACGGTGTGTGCACAGATCACATGTATTATGTACATACGCCTGCACCAAGCCCACGTACGCCCATCAGTCCACGTTGGCTTCTCACACCTTCACCTACTGACCTCTCTGCTTTCACAACATTCCCATCTTCATCCAGCTTTTCATTCTCTTTTCGTTTCCAATTCAACATGGATGCAGATGTGGCTGGTGACTTGAGGTGTGCATTGAAGACTGTTTAAGAGGAGATGAAGTGGCTAACTGCTCATCGTAGCGAATCGTGTTGGGTGAATCATTAGTAGTTGGTTATTGGCGCTGTCATCGGAGAAGCAACTAGCAGCTCCTTTCCAAGAGAAGCTTGTGGATGTTGTGTTCATCCTCTTTCCGTCCACTTCTTGTCTACATTCAAGCACTCAGTTGCGTCCTTTATTTCTTCTTTCTTTCCTGCCTTTCCTTGTTTCCTGCCTTTCCTTATTTCCTGCCTTTCTTTCTCTTGATGTAGAACATTATCACCACCATACTTACCCACACCAGGTTACTTGGGTTTGTATTTGGATAAACAGGGACTCATCTTACTTGTAGACATTAGGAGAGGCGGACTAATTTATACGTTGCGTAGATCTAAGTGCCTTGCGGATTGCGAAGGTGAAAGTTGCCGACTTACACGCGGTACGTATGTCATTACCTTCACCAGCCCAGACCATTGTTGGGTTGACCATTGAAAGGCGTCTTCATGGTTGATGGTAGAACAAGAAGCCACTTCTATTCTCTACTCGGTAGACTACATGCCTGGCATTGTTGATGGAGGCACCTAACTGGAAGTGTTTGGGAATGGTTTAGTTGTGGAGGCGGCTCTAGCGCTGTGTAAATAAGTTAGTCCCTAAATTGCTTTGAAATAAACTTCGGACAGCGACATTTTGCCACCAATACGGAGCTTTCGTTGATTCATAACCACCATTTCCTGCCATGAACCTGACCATAGAGAATAAGACAGGACAGCTTGATGAGGCAGTCATAAACGCCACAATATACGCATTGAATTGTTGGCAGATATGCAAGGTTTGAAGGCGACATGATAGGCACTTTTCTTTTCTAGATGGAGTTAGAAGCAGTGGCTGTAAAGACGATCTCTCATCACTTCTGCAAAGAAAACATCAAAGCGGCTCAGTCATATCCTACAAATACCACAACCGGTGGCTATGCATTCGCTCATTTCACCACCACAAGCCTATTTCCACTCATAGTCTTAGTAATTGAGTGAACTTGCTTGCATGTCTGTTCAAATCACTTACTCACAACATCGCAGCTCATACCAAAGAAGAAGGAAAGTCACTATAATTTTAAAAGTGAAGGCTATTTTGTGCCAGCGTGCGATCCTACTGAAAAACTCCAAAGCAATGACCCAGACGACCCAACAATGTGTGTAGTTTAACGGTGTGCGCGTAAATGCACAACTTTTTTCATACATCAGGAGTAGGCTTTTCTATTGGTTTACATCATTTTACCAAAATCTTATAATCACATACATGGGAGTTGTGAACACAACTTCTGCCTTGTCTGGAGCAGACATGTCCCTTCCACTCTGTTTCATATTGCTGGCTACTTTATTCGTGCATGGCGATTGCCAACCGGACAAAGGTAAGATCCTAACTAATGCTTTACTTTCATCGACAAGTGGGTGTGAGTATTTGGCAAAAATAGAATTTTTTTGCTTACTTATTGTCACATCGCATCACATCACATCACATCGCATCACATTGCTTCAACTTCCACCTTATTACAGTCAAATCGACTAGGTGCCACTAAGTAGACTGATTCGTTTCCTTGCATTGTCTGATTCTCCTAACGTGTTACCCGGTCCAACATTGAGTGAATTAATGGACGCAGGTCATTCACAACACTTCTCTTCATCTTTTGTGTATTCACCATGATGCTTAAGCATTTTGCGTCAGCCTCACTTCATGTGGGTGCACGTGAAAGCAGAGTGGGATAAATGAAGCTCCATCACCCTCCCGACATTAATGCAGACATATCTGTGCATTTCCATTTTGCAGACCCTAGGGCTCCTCAGAACGCAACAATTGAGGCAATCAGCCCTGACAAGGTGCGCATAAGTTGGCAACCACCATCCAAACCCGACGGGCTTGTTGTTGGCTATGTTGTTCCTTGGAAAGTAGTCAACGCTACGACTGGCGGCGTGCACTACACGAAATACGAAAATTACACCATCCCGAATTTGAAGCCAAATCAAACCATTTTTGCCATTGTTTGCTCACGCATTGAAGAGGAAGGTTCGAATGGATTAGAGCACAATGCCTGCAGTGGTGAAGTGAGGGTAACTATGCCAAGTGAGAAAGAATGTGAGTTCTTTATGTTCGTTTTGCCGGAAGCTAATCTATTATCTGAAAGTAATCAGCACTAATCGACTGAAGTCCAAAATGGCACCCGTTCATTACTAATGCTAAAATGACTCCACGGCCTCATTTTACAGTTTCCACTGCCATAAAATCTATTGTAGAGATTTACGTTAGGCGCGCCTCATGAGGCAGTCCAAAATGCCTCAGTATGCGCTGTTAACAGCTTGTTAACTTATAAAAGGTAAAATATATAATGAAGGAAATTCGTTGTTTTGGATTAAAGGGGAAAGATTGTCTGCCACGACCGAGATCTCCACTCCGACTCCTACAAACACAACTAATAGCGGGTCTGCCCAAACTTCTGAGATCCCCACAACGATGCGATCTGCGTCAAATCCTGCAACGACCACTCCAACAGATTCCTCCTCTACACCCACAACCACCACTGCTGCTTGTGTCATCATAGCCCTCCTAGCCTCTATGGATTTAGTGCTTGCATAAAACTTTTTCCCAAGTCTGCGTAATTCTCCAACTATTGCACTTACTTCGAGTATTGCAGCTCAATGCTTGAGTTTGTTCTTACTTATTGCAGGCTTCATTACTCCAAGAGTTGTCTTTACTCTCAACGAAAGAAAGAGCTGTGGTAAACAAAAATTAAATATCAAATAAATTATTTTTACATCTTGCTCCAATCTCATCGATGCTCAACCGGGTTCACTCTTGTTGAATGCAGTTGGCACTCCGACTCAGATCGTTAGCATTAGGGCCACTCACCTATAGTGAAATCTGAGGCCATTGCATCCGCTTCCCTGTCAGCTAGATAAAATGTGCCACTCCTTTGCTTTTCAACGAATACTCTACGTCGAATTGCTCCATTCACCACCTTGATTGGCCAAACCTCTAGCTGAGGTCCTGAACATCCTCCATTAAGTTGACTAACATTAACAGACAAGCTGAAAGATAGTGGAAATCAGTGTAAAAGGATGTCAGACTATGGAGAAGAAGCAAATCAACATTTAGTGTAGGCATATGGTTACTCAGCTAGGAAGTGTCATCTTTTCGTTACTAGCCTTTAAGTCTCCATACTCTCTACTGAGTAGAATGCCATGCCCATTGAATTACCCTAGTCACGTAGAAACCTCATGCTGCAATATTTTATTCCCAAAGGACTACATCTTGCTAGAATAATTATGCATGGGGCTTAGTAACATGACTCTGTTTGACTGCGTGTTCAAGCCCTAGAGGCTGGACTTTCCCCACGCGGCATGGACCTTGCAGCATGCTACTAGCCTCTTAGACCTTCCGTACGGCGGTAAGCAGTACGTTCTTCCACACCACTTCAGCCTAGCACAAGATCAATGAGGACGCAGGGCGCTACGTTTGTGAGCCACTTCGGGGAACGGGTTCGAATTTGTCCTGTTCATTGTGTGTGTTCTGGCAATAAACATTATATCAATGAGTGATGAATACAGAGCTCAAGCAAACAGCTACATCTACATCCAACATAAATTAGAGAGGATTTTGAGCTGTAAGATGGAGGTGAGAACCGATGAAGATTGTTGTGAAAGCATAGAGATCAGTGGGTGAGCACGTGGCAAGCCAACTTGGAGATGTATGCATAGTGCATGTGATCTGTGCACGCACCATAGTGCAGTAGCGATTGTTGGCATGCATGAGCATTCCTCTCCACGGTGCCAAGAAGACACAGAGTTGACACCCATCAACCTACAAATTCACTCATCTAACTATCTCTCCATCCATCCATCCATCCATCCATCCATCCATCCATCCATCCATCCATCCATCCATCCATCCATCCATCCATCCATCCATCCATCCATCCATCCATCCATCCATCCATCCATCCATCCATCCATCCATCCATCCATCCATCCATCCATCCATCCATCCATCCATCCATCCATCCATCCATCCATCCATCCATCCATCCATCCATCCATCCATCCATCCATCCATCCATCCATCCATCCATCCATCCATCCATCCATCCATCCATCCATCCATCCATCCATCCATCCATCCATCCATCCATCCATCCATCCATCCATCCATCCATCCATCCATCCATCCATCCATCCATCCATCCATCCATCCATCCATCCATCCATCCATCCATCCATCCATCCATTCCCCCATTTACCACCCATTTACCATCCCAATATACGTCAATCAGTCAACCTTTCTTCTCAGACCCTCCATCTCTTCCTCACTCACTCTTGCCCTTCATCCAACTAATAGTCCATTTGTCTTTACATTGCTTCCATTCTTACACATTAAGCCATCGATTTCTTTTTTTTCTCTTCCTCCATTCACATGATTTCTGTCCAGCAGGCTAGATATGGTTCCTTTTGCATCCTTTCTGCCTCCGCTAGGCTTCTGTTCACTTTGCCGTGTCTTCCAAGTACAGTGTCCTCCCCTCGTCTTGCCTGGTCTGGCGTTTGCACACGCAGCTAACACAACGATGAGAAAGAGCGCAAGGAAGATGTACATGCTCTTCATTTCCTACGTTCTTATAATTGTTTCTTGCAAGAGTCTGCATTTTATACAAAACAAACTGCCATGACCGAAGGTGGGCGTAGCAATTCATCCAATGGTATGTATCTATTGGCACGTTGCCTAAGCCTTTTGTCATTGCAACACTGGGTGCCAAAAGGAAAACCTGTGCGCACGCAGAACGCTCCATGGACGGTTGAGTGGTTTTGTGCGTGCGTGCATGGATGTATAGGTGGAGAGATGGAGGGCTGGAATGTGCATAAGTGTGTAGATGATTCAATGGACATGGAAAAGTCCGGGGGGTACGAATGCAGTAAATGTTTGGATAGCGAGTGGATACCCAATGCGGAGTTGCGCGAATCGAAATGAATGACCAATGGTCGGATGGGTAGTTGGCTTCATGAATGACTGACGCATGGAATCAATGAAGGCTTGAGGAAACTCACTGGCAGATGAATTTGATGCGGTGCATAATAGCGCGAAAAAGACGGATGGATGGCTTAAGGAAGACATCGCGCACATTGAAGAAAACGACGACGTTAGCTGCATATCGTCATGTGGGGATTTTGCTTTGTGTGGGGCGATTCACGCTTGAGAAGGTCTGCACGCGAATAGCTGTGTTGCTCAAGCGTTATCTTCACAGCTATCGCTATAACATGTCGCGGCGTAATTCGAAATCCTAATTACATGTCTGCTAGATCATTTACATCTAGTGAGAGTGGTAGAGACTAAACGAATCCATTCATCAAAAGCCAGCTGCTTTTTTCCGTGGACGAGGGCCATTTATTTTACAGAGTCCGTGAATCTTGGCGAAGTAATGGGTAGAACTCTTATATTTTGAAGATGTGGAAGGTGATGGAGAGGGCCAATTTGATGTCATTGAGGAAGAATGGTAATAATGCAAAATAACCGGAAGAGTTTCTTTACTCATAAATGCAACAGTCGACAAAGCTACTATCATGGTGACAGCAGTTGGTTTGCACTAAGAGCTAATACGACCCAATGGAGAGCAAACAGGCTGTGCATACTCCTTACGGATGGTGAGAGAAGATTGTCGTGGTTGATGATGGACTGGGAAAGAATTACTGATAAATGAGGTAAAATGCAGTGAGATATGGCATTAAAAAGGAAGTAGAGATGCACACTATCTCGAATGTATTGGTAGGTGGATGAGGGATTGAGATTTGTGACCCATAGATGACCTAACGCTGCCTCACTTATCCACCGTGAAGGTTCCACCCGCTTCACAGGCACTTTTCGACTCAACTTAACGACTCCTCAAGCAGTGACTTCCCTCTCTACTCCCACTCACTGGGTGCCGGTTTGATGGCACAGGTAGAATTCAGCGACCAGCACAAAGGCACGTTGCCTCTTCAGAGGACAGGTGGTGAACGAATAGACTAAACAGGGAGAGACCGATACAAAAACGGATGTCTATGCCATCCACCGAGCACGAGTGACCGAAGCGAGCGTTTACGATGTGTGTGTAGACGACAGCTGACTGGATGGTGGGGACAGCGGATGATGCTATACTGGTATCCTTGCGGTGATTTGACTGGTCCTAACTCAAGGCGACTGCTAGGCCACCCGCCATTGACAATGACCAATCGGGGTTTGGGAGGGCAGGCACAGACGAGGAATTTTCGCATCAAATTTGTAACAGCACACTCCTTCAGGTAGTCGCAGACCCCATCGACAGTAGGTTCTTTTCGCAGAGAGGAACTTAGAAGCACAAAACTACTCCCAACAGTATCCAGTCTTCAGGTCAATCGGTCGGGCATTTTGTGACGTAGTGTGGGTGGCGTGTGAGGCTCATTGGCATCGGTTACAGTAGTGCTCCTCAGTCTCCTCCCCTTTGGAATCCACAAGGAGGTGGTCAGCGATCAATCAATTAACAGGTGAGTATCGATGGTGGAGATTTCCTTCCCCTTCCCCTCCCCCTTCCCCTCCCCTTCCCCTCCCTCATTCCCTTCCCCAGTGACTGTCCAGAATGACCGACTAGAACGAGGAGCCCTGTAGCATTCTAAAGGATGAGCTTTATTATGATGAGAAGGAACTAGCTAACAATGGTTGGCTATCTGATAAGAGAGAATTGGTGGCATCGCCTGACGTCGACTTAGACCAGATTAAAGGGTGCATCCCCACAGTTACAACAATCATCGTAGGCATAGTGGCCGCGAGGTCGCCTTAGCACGTCCTTCCAGCCATCTCGCGTTAGTTTGTGGAGGAGGCGCCATAACAAGTCTTCAACATCCTCATCCGCACCAATGTCGTCTTGATCTTCATCATCTCCACGACCTTCCCTTCTTCTCTTCCTCTGGTACCTTCCTCCTTCATTGTCGTCATCGTCGTCGCCTTCGTCCTCATTATCGCTCTCGTTTCTTGCACATTCATCACCTCTCACATATCGACGATCTCCTCCTCTCCCTTTCCCTTGCCCACCTCCATCCTCATCGTCATCATCCCCACCACATCTATCATTGTTCTCGCCTTCATCTCTATCACATCACTCGTTGGGCTTTCATCGACCTTACGAATGAAGCTTTCCACTCACTAACACAAAATTAACACACGAAGGCGTAAGACGTTTACATGCCCGTAAACCTCGTCTTTGTCGTCGCTTTCACCTACTGTGCATCGGCTTCGACTTCTTCAATGCGTACGCATACCCGAGCTTCGATATCTTCTTCAAGCTCACACTGATCACCCTTTAGGTCTTTCAAAAGCACACATCAATCAGTCTTTCATCGATGTTATGTTCGTATGCATAATATTTCACTGCTGCTTACTTAGCAATACTATCAATCCCGTCGGTGAATTTAATTTAAATAAGGACTTTGAAATGTCGACATCAGATTCTACAGCATTAGATCTACATTGATAGCGACACCGAAGCATCACTTACATAAACTGCAGAGAAATGTTAAGAGAATTCACCGAAAGCTCGAAGGTGAGGAGTGTACACAGCCTGTGCATTCGCCTTTGCTTTGTGTTAGCTGTTAGTGCTAGCACTGGACCTGCCGAAGTGACGGAAGGACTCGTGTAGGTGGAAGATGTAGGAGACGATGAAGAGGGATAATTAATGCAGGCGAATGGATTGGGACAGTGAGGAATGGTTAGGAAAAGAAGGGAAACGCTGCATTA
>LWMK02000590.1:0-35983 GCA_001693075.2 Taenia saginata
CTATCGATACTGTATGAAAGAGTGTGGTAGAGGAATAAGGAAATGAGATCAAGCCCCTAAATAGCGTATTGCATACAAATTCTTGAGGCAGAGCCTCCTCTTCTTATGGCAGACTGACAAGGATCGTGGCTAAAAATGAATGAACAATGAGAAGGTGACAACAATTCTGAATTTTGGTATACCATTCAGGCAAATTAGCTGAAGAAAAACTGGATTCATTCAAAATGAACGAAGATGAGTCAAGGAAATTCAAGTTAACAAAAGTGACTAAGCGAACTAGGCAAGGCAAAGGTAAATTATTTGAAATTCACTTTGCCTGAAAAACGTCTGGAAGTGGATTGACCGACCATGGAGGTACCACCTCCATCATGCCTCCCAGACAGTAGTGCAAGTCGGTGAGCATTTTGCCAAACGACCAACAGAAGTATTTGACTTTCTTCAGTGGCAAGCTGCATTCTAACCGAGACAGCATCCGTCTTCATTGGCATTCTGGCACGGCTCTTGCTTTTTCTAGTGAAGCATATCAGGTAGTAGAGCAGCCGACGCATTGTACGATGCCACGAGGTAACCAATAAAATGGCATTAAAAAGTTCAACATGTTCCTCCATAATTCGTTCTTTTTGTCCTCTCTCACTGCTAGCTGCTGTGCTAGGACAGTGACGATGTATATTTATACAGCAGACTTCAGATGTGCGAACGCCTAACTGTCCTCCCTCTAGCTCCACTATTTCACTTTGGTGCTGCTTCACCCTCTTATACATCTAAATCTGCTGTAGTGTTCGCTTGTTCATGCCACGTAATGTGCAATCCGGTGTCCTTATCGTTGGGTCTTACATGCCAAAATGGCCTTGCTAAATGGAGATGGGGAGACGTCCCCTTTGCCATCTTCACTTGTGTGTGTAAAGGAACGCAAAATGTCAGGCTGGCACATAGTTTACCTATAATGAAATGAGAAGTCTCCATTTTCATCAATTCTGACTGTTCACCATTAAATCGACCATCAGATTCCTAATGAATTTAGCCACATTCAAAGGACAATTACTCTGTGCCTATTTTCCGCAATAAGACTGACAATTCCTGAGGCAGGCACATCCCTATTCCCAACAAAATCTTGCCAAAAGCATAAATTACGCTTTCCGTTTCTGTTTTCTATCCCTTTTCCCTGCCTAAGAAGTCCTAAGCCAAAATGCTAATTAAAAATTCTTATGAACAGAGGTTTGTGCTTTTAAGTTACTTAGCGAAAATAACGCTATGCATCTTGTGGCATTAAAAATAACAAAGCAATATTTGACATTTTAAGGGGTAAGGCAGAACCAAAGATGACGATTAGAGTTAGAGGGAGGTTAGCAAGTTGGTGGCATAGCTGAGTTCGCTGCATGAATTCACATTGTCGCTGATGCGATATCTTTATTTATTCGTGACTTCTGTTGAAGTGTACTCCACCCGCGACTATAAAATGAACGCGTGCACGATGGCTATCAGTGTGAGTGAGCGCGTTCTAGTGCGATTCGCTGGTTATCCAGAGGCATCAGACATGCAGTCGTGAATACTTAGGTCAAGCGAAAACGAAGTTGAACGCGTCAGTTGCCCCTCTCACCGATGTGCTTCATTTCAAATGCCAAGAGCTGTGCCTGAATGCTAGCGAGGGTGGATGCTATCCCGATTATGATGCAGTTTGGTAATGATGGCTGTCAACAATGTTCGTACACAAGGCGTTGATTGTTTGTAAAATGCTTTGCTATTTGTACAGCTGTCTTGGAAGCATGCCTGAGTTGTTAGTCCACGTTCTCCTCCGTTTTTCTTGCGCAAAATAAGCCTCAAGGAGTCTTACTTTCCGCATTCCCAATTCTATTTGATCAATTTTGTGGGTTCCTCTTTGGGTGTCTCACTTTTATTTGATTCAACCAAGTTAATTACCACCAGATTAGCAACATTCATACAGCATCGATGTTTGCTTCCAAGATGGCTACCAATAGGACTTGGATTATCAGTGAGATTCCTTGCGATTTGTTTTGTCATTGGAAAGGAGACAGATTGGATTGATCGACTATGGTAATAATATCTTGGTTCTGCCTCCCAGACAGCCATGCACATCACAGAGCATGTCACCCAGTGAACGAAGCCTTGTGTACAAATGATTTTGACTTCCCTCGATACCAACATGCATCATGGCAGGGACGTCTTCCACCCTCCTGCTAGGTAACGCGTCTGTGAAGCATTGCAACCGACACACAGTCTTGAGAGCACTCTCAGCTTCCCACCGGAAACAGCACAANAACATGCATCATGGCAGGGACGTCTTCCACCCTCCTGCTAGGTAACGCGTCTGTGAAGCATTGCAACCGACACACAGTCTTGAGAGCACTCTCAGCTTCCCACACTCAGCTTCCCACCGGAAACAGCACAAACGAATACCGTGAAAGAGGTGTCTTAGCAAGCAATGAGCACAGTGTCGGTGAATTCGTCTTTCACAGCAGTCAAATGGAATACGGCCACTCCTATCGAATAAAATGACGTTTCTGATGATCAAAGAGAAGACACTCACTAGAAAATCAGGATCACTTGTGTAAGAGAAACATTATTGTCGTCAAAAACACCAAGCGCCTTCGTGAACACTCAAGAATTAATCTTCGCAAAGTGTGATTGAACAGAATTAATCCTGCAAATAACCTTTCACAGATTCTTCGATATCATGTGCTAGAAGTTGCAGTAAACATTATGGGATACGGGGGTCGGTGTTATTTTTGCTTCGGGTACACTGCGTACAAACTTCTTTCGTTCAACAATTTAAAGACCGAAAATCCGATCAGAGCTGTTCAGATAAGGGAGGAGGTTATAAGACAGGGAAGATTATGTTGGATTATGTTGTTGGTAAGGTTCTTTTTGATAATGGGGATTTATGTCTGCCTCAGGAATAGCCAGTCTTTTTGCAGTTTAGTTTATGTTTTATGCTTCATTTCGGGGTAAGTGCATTTTAAATGTGGCCAAATTAGCAAAATAGGCATTCAACTTCAGCACATATGGTCAGAACTATGGAGCATTGATATTTTGCGTTCCATTACACAAGCTTGAGGACTGCAAATGGGTTGTCTTTCCACTTGTATGATTCAATGATAAGGATAAGAACAATGACAATTGAAGGGCCTTACCAGCGCCTGGCGTTACGATCGCACATCTGTTATTCATCTTTAAGGCTTTATTTTCAGGCAATGCAACGCTAACATTGTTTAAATTACAAGCGAGGTGATGTTTTTATGCTTACGCTAAAAGCACTTTAACACAGACAGTAAATGCGTGACAGCAAGTCCAACTGTGGATTCGTGGAATGAGGTAAAACCAGTTGTTTGGTCTGCGTTCGCATGCCTACATCACTGGCACTGTCGATCTCCAAGCAGCATGTGGTCGTAAATTTTAAGGTATTTATGCCAATTTCAGTGTTGCTGCATACAGTACAGAAAGTCAACAAGAGGTTAGTAGGAGTTAAACGTCGTTTTCCCTAAAGTTTCCGCGTTTTAAGTCAATAGTAACGAAATTTGGCCTCCTTTAAAATACTCGTCTGCAATATCGGAGAGTGCGTAGTAGGACTTAAATCTTTGTTTCGCTTAGTTAATTCTTATTGCGCGAATGGAGTAGTGGATGCTACCAGTAAGGCCACAAATGGTGATTCAGGCAGCAGAGTTAATCTAGATGCTACGTATAAATTGGCCTGCCTCAATAATTTCCGTAGCTACANAGTAGGACTTAAATCTTTGTTTCGCTTAGTTAATTCTTATTGCGCGAATGGAGTAGTGGATGCTACCAGTAAGGCCACAAATGGTGATTCAGGCAGCAGAGTTAATCTAGATGCTACGTATAAATTGATGTTGGATTATGTTGTTGGTAAGGTTCTTTTTGATAATGGGGATTTATGTCTGCCTCAGGAATAGCCAGTCTTTTTGCAGTTTAGTTTATGTTTTATGCTTCATTTCGGGGTAAGTGCATTTTAAATGTGGCCAAATTAGCAAAATAGGCATTCAACTTCAGCACATATGGTCAGAACTATGGAGCATTGATATTTTGCGTTCCATTACAATCCACTTGTATGATTCAATGATAAGGATAAGAACAATGACAATTGAAGGGCCTTACCAGCGCCTGGCGTTACGATCGCACATCTGTTATTCATCTTTAAGGCTTTATTTTCAGGCAATGCAACGCTAACATTGTTTAAATTACAAGCGAGGTGATGTTTTTATGCTTACGCTAAAAGCACTTTAACACAGACAGTAAATGCGTGACAGCAAGTCCAACTGTGGATTCGTGGAATGAGGTAAAACCAGTTGTTTGGTCTGCGTTCGCATGCCTACATCACTGGCACTGTCGATCTCCAAGCAGCATGTGGTCGTAAATTTTAAGGTATTTATGCCAATTTCAGTGTTGCTGCATACAGTACAGAAAGTCAACAAGAGGTTAGTAGGAGTTAAACGTCGTTTTCCCTAAAGTTTCCGCGTTTTAAGTCAATAGTAACGAAATTTGGCCTCCTTTAAAATACTCGTCTGCAATATCGGAGAGTGCGTAGTAGGACTTAAATCTTTGTTTCGCTTAGTTAATTCTTATTGCGCGAATGGAGTAGTGGATGCTACCAGTAAGGCCACAAATGGTGATTCAGGCAGCAGAGTTAATCTAGATGCTACGTATAAATTGGCCTGCCTCAATAATTTCCGTAGCTACACTTACAATTGGAACTCTTCTTCAGCACCAACTTCTGGCCTGGCGTCCCTTGCTGCTCTCCATCACGCCTTCGTTTGCCTTCTCCGTAGATAACGGTGCAATGCAGACTGATTATCTCGTCGTAAGGCTGTCGAAACCAGAGTGGAATTTAAGTGTTGTTTCATTCTCATCAACTGACACTTCGCATTAATCACTCATTTGGCTAAAAAGTACAAATCCACTCATTAAAATGAAGTGTAGGTTTACTTTGGCCCCAGATTCCTGGCTGTGGTTTCTGCAAGAAGAATGATGAAAGAGCCATTTGACAGCCAAAATGCGAAAAGGCGAAATGTGCATTAAATCCTCATCCTTGACGTTTAGGAAGATAAAAAACATTGGCTCTGTTTTTCTGTTCTAACAGCTAAGCTCCTGTAACTCCTCTTTATATGCTCTCTGTAAAGTAAACGCCACAGTTCTGCAGTGCTTGACGCCAATATACGATAAAAGTAAGTTGAATACGGTGCGAAACCTGAATGCAATGACAGAATATGGTATCGTCCTTCCCAAGGGGATTTAACAGCTATCCAAAATCAACTCTTGAAGTCTGCACTTCTGAATGATTGGTCAATTCTTCTATCCATTACTCGCTGCTTCAATGTTGACCATTTTGCTCACACTTGGACCACTAATTTACCCACGGTTTGCGGGCATACAAATGTAGGAGTTCCTTAAATGCCTAAGTCAGTTGCCGCCTCTTAATCAGAACATTACTGAACATCGCTATGAGGCATTGGTGGATTCATGTGCTAAGATGGCCATCTCCACGCTGCGCACGGACCTTTTGCGTATTTGGACAGATTGTTCAGCGTTGGAGCGTGAAGGTATATCAAAGGTTACTTTGCGGGCAAGCACATCCTCCCTTCGCATACCGTGTAAAGCGCCAAGGGCTGTATCACAACTGTATTTGGGAACATGCCTAACCGCAAGTCACAGAACTAAACTCACGTTTATTGGAAATGGTTGGACTTAACCCAGTTTTATAAGCACACTTCATTATCCAGTCCCAAAATATGGGCAACTTATGACCCATGTTTTTAGCCATTTGCATGTGCAGTTTTGACGGAGTGAGTTGCGATCTAACGCTACCCAGCCCGTAGAAGATACATGCACGCGAAGGTAACTTTTGCTGATGAGGTAGGTTTTAACTTTGGAAGCGGTTTTGGCAGAGTGGTGCAAGCACAAATGTCAATATCATCATTAACAACATTATCAATGCAATGGGCGTCCACAACCTCATCAGTGTCTTCATTTAGCTGCTCTGTGGCATACTACTGTGTGGCATGATGTTCGTCGTGGAACGTTGTTTGCGGCTGCATCTGACATTGTGTTCAAGCGTCCGATCACTACAATTACTGTGTCCTGGCTGTTTTGGTAAGTGTCGTCCCTCTTGCAAGCTGCAGGCCTGTTAAATATGCCTTGTCTGACTCGTTTTGAGCTCTACCTCAAATGCAGCATTTGGGCATGAGCTAACCTAGCCTTTGATGCAGTGTACACAAGCGTGACATATAAAGCATAGATAAGAAATCCAGCTGAACGAGTGTTAGCCGCCGTCTCTAAACTAAACTGCTGGATGAATGACAGTGCAAAATTTGCCACGATCATCCTCACACTCAGTGAATTACTCACAAATGGAAACTGGCGCATGATCCGCTCTTCTATATGAAGCATTTGAATAAATTATTCTCGATTTATCATATGATCTTGATTATCGTAAGGAAGAGACTCTATGCTACAAAGGTCGTCATATGATTAAGGAATGGACATGGAATGCTTGAGGCTGCACGGTGGGTCTGTGACAGTTGTGGGCAAGAAATAGTTAAAATTGTTTTAATGGGGCTTTTTAAAATCGCTTACAAGAACTGATTGTTTCCAGTGGATTAAAGCAGCAATGTAAACATGCACACTTAGTGCTGCAGTGGTCAAATTCTGCTTTTTCTTCAAATTGTATTTCCATTCTTAATTTGGGGCACATTACCTTACAAGTAGCTTATTGTGCCTCACTAAATGAGAAGCCAAGGAAAGCAGTTGGCAGAGCTGATGAAGGGTTGAGAGGGAAGAGGAGGATGCTTGGTTTAAGCGATGAAAGACACTACGAGGAATGCACTAATTCAGCTTGTCCAAAAGAACGATATCGTAGTCGACAACAGATTACCAAGTTGTTGCTTCACCTAAAATTATTGATTGACGAGGTGGCTGCCACAACTGAAGGTCATAACGATCTGCACAGAAGGTAAAGCTTCTTTTGCCCCTTCGGGTAAGGATGGCACCACAGGTATTTAACTAACTTTAAAATTTGGCCTTTGACATTGAGTGTAGACTTGACAAGTACTACATCAGCCACTTCGGACTTCTTGTTTAAAGTACAATTAACATGGAAGGGACCTTCCTTTGAAGGACATCATGCCTTGTCAGGCTTTGCCTTCATTCGTTTACAAATGTGCGCTGGTTTGCACTGCTAATGTTGAAAGCAGTAGTGTCATGACTTCATAAATAGGAGTGGCTTTGGACTTCCCTATATTGCAAGAGCAGCCCAAAGATCACATGCCACAACCACGCAGACCTACAATGCGGTAAGAATAGCTAGGAGATCCTGGTCGAAGGAACTACGTCATTCGCAACAGCCATCCTATTCACGCCACACCTATCTCCGCAGCACTTGCGAATCCCACCCTCAAGTCATCGTTTACTTCCAAAGGCCCAGCCGATACTAACAACAGGTTTGGTGAGATAAACAGCTACAGGCGAACTGGGAATCATGCGGAAATGCTGATGGTTGTAAGAACTTACCAAATGCCCTCTCAGCCCTATGTCGCATGCCCCTCACGCATGTCAGCGACAGGCATCATAACTGTGAATGTGTCACTCACAGACACACGAGTGCTTCAACGGGTAAAATGCTTCTTCTCCCTGAGTGAACTTGATTCAATGATGGTAAACGTCTCGTTCAAAAGTGAAAACCCCTCTTTAATGCCAAAAGGACAGTGGTAGTGCCTAGAGCTAACTTCTCATTTCACTTTGACGTGAGACGAATTGTCCAGCATTGTATTTATTATTAGGTAAATTCATACAGTGATTGCAGCTATGTTAAAGCTTAACTGTCCTCCCTCCAGCTCCATTGATTCCCTTTGGTGCTGCTTCTCCTCTTCATATATCTAACTCTACCGTAGTGTTCGTTTATTCATAGCACGAAATATATATTCTGGTGTCCTTATCATAGGTTCTTACAAGCGAAAATGATCTTACTATAATGGAAGTGGAGGACATCCATTTTCCACAATTCTGACCGTTTATCACGAAATCGACTATCCATTTGCTGATGAATTTAGTCACATTCAAAAGACATTTCCTCCATGCCTATTTTTTGAAATAAGGCTGGTAATTCCTGACGCGGGCAGAACTCCCTATGCCCCACAAAATCTTGCTAAATGAATAGATCACGCTTCTCTGTTCTGTCCTTCATCTATTTTCCTTGCCCAAGAAATCCTGAGCCAAAACGCCAATTAAAACTCTTGTAAACAGAGGTTTGCGCTTTTAAATTACTTGACAAAAATAACACTATGCATTTCGTGGCATCGGAAGCACTCCATCAGGGAAGCTCGAGCATTCGAGAGGATGGACTCAGAGGCTGGGAGCATGTTAATCGCTTTTAAACCGTCCGCGTACCTCAAGTTTCTGTACAGCACAAATTGTTTGGACCTTTCATCAAATACTTTAAGATTAGTTTCTGTTTGTCTTTGTTCCTCTACCCAATCCAGCAATATGGGTGAATCAGTGCCATTGTGTTGACATCAAGTTTGCCGGTCCGCTTCAAATTAGACTCTCGTTTATAGTTTTTGCAATGTAAACAGATCATAGCTATTTGTGACACAATATTTTGAAGCAAATTTGGCGAATCCGAATGAATGCAGGCTTTTGTCAGGTCCTGATAACAACCTAGCATGTACAGCCTACCACCAGTGTGACACCTCTAGGTTTTCCGGGGTCGCAACACGTTGCAGTCAGCAAAACACGAAATGTTCAGGAATTCTTCTCTTTTACAAATAAACACACCTTATACAGTCATAACTACCCTGTTATGTGACATCTGGGCAATCCTAATGGACAAAATAAACATGATTTAACCTATGCTGAACTAGCAAGGGAGGAGTGAGCGGCGTAACTGCTTCGACAGGGACAAATTTACTCACTGAGCTGGTTGGCACTACACAGATCCCACCACAAGTTACGTGCACTGCCGAATACTTTCCCAATGCAATTAAAATGATACTGCAAATACATATTCTTTAAATCTACAAAGATTGCTGCCTTTTAATGCCTACAGGCAGAATGTCAATTGACGTCATATAAAGTGAGTGTTGATAACAGCCAACACTCACTGTGCATCCTCCAACGCGTGGGATACCAAATGTATCATGGCAAACCATCTTTAGTGTTGCTCAGACGTAAGAGAATGGAAGCACACATAAAGCATCAAGGCGCGTCAAAGATTTCCACCCATCGAATGGATGCGACAAAGGCTGAGAGTACGAGATACACAGACAGCCAGTGCTAGCTTTCACGTGGGTCAAAATCCACCCCTGAAGTGCATCAAGGGGATTGCAATACCTTGTCCTCAGAGAGGACACCAAAGGAAGGTAAAGTCAGCCTGCCTGCTGGTTGCCTTCACGAGGCTAAAATGCACTTTCCTTTGCTAAATTATTTCCCAACTTGCCTAATGCTGGTAATTGCCTTTAAATTCACCTAATAAATACATTGTCACACTTTTCTATTGAAATGTTGAAGGCGTTAAAGAATTTTGTGACAGCCGATTATTTACTATCCATATCGATAAACCTTTGAGTGAATTTAGCACGTTTTATGAAGGACTGAACGTTGGTGATGCCTTCGCGTTTGGCTTTATTTGCACTTTGTACTAATAAGTCTCGAGATGTAAGCATTTGTCGAGGATTTCGATTTACCCGGCATACAGTGCTTAGCGCAGACTAGCATGTTTTAGGTAACAGGAATTACTAAGACATGCTCGACTTCCATTGGTCAATTCAATCACACAGATGTGGGCTGCGTTCAAGGAAGTCTCGAGACGCTACAATAACGATGGAAAATGTTGTTACTGGTGTTGAAATTAATACTAGTACTAGCTGATATCAGTAGCAAGCCTGACTGTATTCATGTTCAAAAGTGCAAAACACATTTAATCTTTACTAGCTTTATGCAGCAAAACATCCTGTTTTGGTTTCATTTTCTCTGTAATGGGCAAGAATGCTTAAATACAAGGAAATTTGAAAAAGCATCACTACAAGCACCACGAAGGCATCTATTTAAGCCGCAAAGTAGAGTTAAGATTTGGCAATGCGGCCGTGAAAATGATGTCTGTCTATATAGCAACTGCAAGGTAAAAGTATACAAAACTTTAAAATGCTATCATGTCGTGGCAGAAGAAGCCTATGCGAAGACAAAGGCACCCAAAAGCATCGTCAAAGAAACACTAAACTGACCTTTGTAAGCTGCAGAGATGTGTCTACGCGCATTGCCTCGACACCAGTACAGCATATTTGTTGAAGCTGTCCATGCAGCCGTGGAATCAGACTGCATCAGTAACTTTTCTTCTCCTCCTTCAAGGCAAGGCGTCGTGTCTCAAACGACTATAAGATATCAAACACATAAGCCGGCGAATGCAAAGATTATTCGTTAAATACTGATATGCAGAGCAAAAAGTGCTCTTCGTGGTCAAACGAGACTCACTCAGCTGAGGTGTCTTGCAGTGAATGACCGCACGTCAGCAAACTGAATTCAGGCGACACATTTTGAGCAAGAGATGCATCATAGATCAACCCCTTAACCTCACGAATGGCGGATCCAAGTGAAAATGGCAACGCTCATGACCAAGAAGACGTATCATCTGGAGTGGTAGTGATTGTGGAAAAGGATGCGCACTCGGCCATGTTGGCCATTGCTCAGAGTGTACCCAACGTGTGGCCTACAGGCCTCAACAGTGGAAGGGAGGAGTTCTCGTCCATTTGCATAGCAGGAGTGGATTATGAACGTTCGATTTCGGCGCAGCGTATGGCAATTACTCTACGGTTGCGCTATCAGGCGATGTGGCGTGCAGCAAAGCCCTACCAAATGAAAATGTGCGCAAGAAAGGATGGCAGGTGAATTAATTCACGCTTTGTATGGTTTGCAGCCTTCTAGCCAATTGTCTTGCCTGTTGGCCTTCACGCCTTCATTCGATTGATTAATATTACTTATAATTTGCCTTGCAACCGCATCTCTCCTGCACTCACCGTTGGCGTTGAGGGTCTACAAGATGATGGGATGCACACGTTTTTCTTGGACTTGATGCCAAAAGCTCAGAATCTCTACACGTATCAGTTTGGCCAGTGGACACCCCTTCAGATTACTAAACCCTATCCTTTACCAAACCAAGGTGGGTATACAAGTGTTTGCAATTTGCCCTCATAAATTACTGTGCAAATCTTTGCTTTGCAACATCTATCCTAACCGGTGCCTTTGCGATCGCTTAAGCTTCTCTCATCTACGCGAACCACATCGCACTTCAATTGGGATCAGAGTTTATGGCTTATGGAGTTAATTTTTCAAACGTCAAGATTATATCCGATGCCAGTACGCCTGTAGACAGGAATCAGGCAGTTGCTCTTACTGCTACTACACGTCCTGTTACCGCTTCCCAGTGATGTAGTGGTCGTTAAATTACCCTCAAAATCGAGGGGTTCATTTTACGCTCATCTTTCATTTTTTCAGATATTTGTCCACAGGTGGCAGATCTACCTTCCACGCTATCATATAGTACGTAATTTGGCAGAAGAAGAGGTGAATTTGATTCTACAAAGTGAAGGAGGGTGCAGAAACGAGTTACCAGCATTATGTGAGCATATAGGCACCTACATTATTCCAGAGACGGAGTTTATCGTCGTTAGTAGGTATCACAGTAGGCACATTGCTAGCCTAAAGACCGGAAGATATCCTTGTTATACCAGCTCCACCGAGCCACGTCAAAACTTTTCCTACTACCCCTACTAGTTTGTGACCACAAACTCTTTGCCTCTTCCGTCTACTTCGTGTGCAATTTTGTGTATGTCTTTCAATACCGCTTTTATGTGGCTACTGCTTCCTACCTTGGGTAACATAGATTGCACTAGCTCACTCATCATAGTCAGTTAGTAGTAGGTTATAGGAACTGAGCTCAATGTAGAATTTCTGTTGACAAATTCAAGGTCTGTTTGTTTTCAGAGCTGGGTGCTTGTCTGTGGTTGGGTCAGGCTGTAGCTGGAGCGTCAGTTACTGGCAGAAACGACCATAGGGGTATGGCATGCCCAAAACAGCTATGTAGCCTTTAATTGAGGGTTTAAAATACGACCAACACCTTTCTACGCACAGAGTCCTGATGTAATCAGTGTCAAGTAAGGCTACGCTTTTTGTAAAGGCAAACTTATTAAAACAATTTTTGTAGCATTGCGACAAGTACTTTAAACTGGTTACCTTGCAAGTATCTCATCCGTGCTTCCAGATTGATTGGATTCCATTGTTCCCAATTCTCGATTCCTATGCTTACAACTCAGAGCCACCTCAGAACTTGCATGCCTTAAGCAACCCTTGTGAATGAATTTGGTGCCCAGTAAATCCTTGCAGGGCTTTTATTATCTGCTCCTAATTATGGATTTGTTGACACCTTGTTTAATCACGCGCTGGATTGTGCAATAAACTGGCGAAATCCAAGGGAAAGTCTTCACTAGTGTCAAAAGGGCAATCGTTACATTAAACATGCTGCAAAATAGCAAAAGCTACCCAAAGATACAGACACATCGGCCAAACGTCACTCACTTGGTGATGCGAATCGGCATAATGGCACTTGCAACTCATCTTAGGCGACAGGAAATCAGCAAACAGATGTGAGGAAGAATGAGTGGAAGTTTGCCTTTTCTACCGCATCTTGTTTATGCAGTTTGCCTGGTGAGTGAGCACACAATTACTTCTTTTCGCTTACAAGGAATGCGTACAATTGCTTCATGTACAAATCATTAAATTGACGAGGAGGAAATGATTTCTGTTAACCACATTCAAACCTTGAGCTACTCCTGTTTAAAAACAAGGGTTTTTAATGCGTAGGTCATAGTTTTCATCCAAAAATGCGATGCAAATCAAAGGCTGGGCTTATACCGTTTAAGTATCATAAAAGAAATAATGCATGCGACGGCAGATTCACGAATTTATGTAATGGGTCTTCAGGTGAAGGCATTCAGAGGACTTCTAATCTGCTATTGCATCCCGTATGCTTAAAAAGAAAACCTCATTTATAAGTGTGGTACAGGTTACGTACTGGTATCGAATCATATATTAGGTAGTTGCAAGCAATAATCAGGAACAATAGCATTCTTCAAGCGTTCACAGCAAAATAGAGGTGGAGAAGAGCTTGTGCACCACCAGCCAACTCCTTCACCGCGGCATGCAGAAGCTTCTTCACAAGCGTCGGCGTTAGCACATCCCCAGTCGTGCTTGCTGTTTACCACCACTGCTGCGACCATCCCCACGGCTGCGCTCACGGTGGCCACCAATGGGGCTTGTGCTCAGGCCACCATGCCCACTGCTGCCAACATTGTGAACCCTTCATGAAATCACCCTATGGTGTCCACTTCCACGGATAAGAACACGGCCAGCTTCCACAATGCATTTCTTCGCCTGTCTCTGCTTTCTCCCGAATTGACGTGTGTGCCAAGGTGTGTCCGCTTATATACCAGTCGCCTTGTCTCTAATTGTTCCGTGTGACGCTCATGCTCATTGTCTTTTGGCTCTACATTCCTGCCTGCCGACCTCTAGCAGTGCTCTCGTGATTCCAACTCTTTCAGGTGATGTTTTAAGTGATATCTAGCCTGTGAATGGCATGTGACTGGCTCAGCTTTGCAATTTCCACTTAAGTGCTTAAGTTGGTGAGAACTCAATCAAACACTTTATGAATTGAGACTGCCTTTACCAGTGTACAGACTGGCATCGAGCTGTACGGAACCACTAAACCCGGTTCATTTGTGTTCCGGTGGGAATCACGTTGAATGGAATAACCCATCAGTATCAGATGCTATCTCTGCTGTCGGTGACTTGTCCTACCATCAACTGTGCAGAGATTGGCCTTCATAACAATCACTGGATGACGACGTGATGAACTATCCAGTATTGTGACCATAAGCTCACTGATTTTGATTTTCTTTTCGTCCATGGCCATGTACACGACCTCTTAGCCATTTCCCCAATGCTGTAATTCTTTGTTTCTAACAACGGCACTTACGACATTTTTCCCTTCGAATTGGCGCGAGGCATTTCATGCATTGAGATCCTGCCTGCAGACGATGTAGTTTTCGTCCAAATTTACCTTGCAAGCTAAATGTTGACCATGTAATTCCCCTAACTAATCGACAAGATTCAAATCGCTACAACCTAGTACACTGAGCCTTCAACAATGTTGCAACAAACAATCACACTGGAAGCGATTATACATCCCACACATTTGTAAGACCCGTTGCTGCAATATTACGCAAAGAGAAGAGAAACCTGAGCAGGTTATTCTATTAAAAGAAGCGTCACTTCTCCTCAAGGCGAGTTTAAATTTACTAAGTTAGTGCAGCAGCGATAAATATTTGTGGTCGTCTTAACGATGGATGATGCTATTTTGTTTCGAAAATGCTAAGCACTTTGTCCATTAAAGGTCTTACTTCTATGTGGAGCTTTACTGAATAAACTGCTTATGGAACTCCATTTGTCTGCATTAGTATCGTCTTATGGATCGCCAAATAAGTTAATACCTGATGTAGCGTACTGTAATAAGTAAGAACTATAATGTTTTGTTAAAGCGCAGTCGATTGACAATCAGTTTTGCGTCATCACCCTGCATGATTTTATTGCGGATAATTACATTGCAGTGGTAGACTAAGTAAATATGTCTGACCTCCACTTCTCATCGAATACTTTGCTGCAAGCCTCATTTCTTTACTTGATTTACCCACAACAAATGTAATCATTGCTTTCTAAATGCATTCGCCTCACAAATAGATTAACATGTTGTTCGCTAAGCCATGATACTGTGACAACCATGAAACGAAAACAGGTTTTGTGCAGGCAGGTAGTGTGTCCTATGCAATTAATGTGTGCGACGGGAGGAGCTACACGAGGAATGGTGATCGAGGTGCAGCGTGATCGTAAGTAAAAGGCAAACGCTTTCTTGATGCACTCCCATACACCATGTGCTACTCTGTTACACCAACCACAGAAGGTGCCCAAGTGTGTCAGAGCATGCGTGAATACCATGGAATGGAGGTGTGATGGACACCACAGATGTCGACAATTACGCCTTCGCTTAGAGGCTGCTGCCCGCGCAACAATTTTTTGCAGTGAATATTTTCCTCAATTCAGCTATTCCGTTTCTGTCTCCGATTCATATACGCCAGCATATCATTGCTCTACTAATTACTTTAGATTTGTGTTAGGATTTTTACGCTCTTCGACACAAAAAGCTTAGTTCTATGCACTTTGCTCTAGGTATTTTTAGATGTTTGTCCAATTTTTTATCTCTACGCCGCTTTCTTTGTGTAAACTTAGTAAATGATCGGTTTAGAGCACTTGACGTGCATTTTCTGCAAGGACTTGGGCTAAGCTATTGAGAGTGGAGCCCATGGTTGTGCAATCGAATTATTTTTTGGGTGACACAGACGAAAATGAAAAGCACCAACCACGATTTTCTTTTCTTTATATGTTTGTGCTTGGACGCTTTAAACTAGTGAGCACATTGCTCGACAACCCGTAAAATACATTCCCAATTTTGATTCCCAAATAGCGCTGATGCGAGATTTATGTTTTTGATTATCTGAACGTATATCTGGGCAAATCAACATGGTGCTCTCTAGCTAAGATCATATCGAAGAAACGTAAATTCATTTATCTAGACACGAATTTTGAAAAAAACCAACGGCCTTGCCCTTTGTGTCGCTAACAAGCATAAGTGCCACATAATTCGCCCGTGCAATCTGATATTCACTGACAGCTAACTTCTACCAGTGGAGTAAACTACATAACACCCAGAATAGGTCACATCCAGATGCGTCGATGATCCAGATGCTGGCCAGCTCCACCCTCTTTTCCGCCACTTTGTCTGTTCGCCTATCAATCAGTTGTGCTATTTATTCCATTACCTAGATTTCGTTTGCGCGTTTTTTGCATGGCTTGGAGGGTGGCAAAATTTCATGCTAATTGAGAAAAGGTAGATGCTCTAATTTATACGCTCCAGCATCATTGACGTTTGATTTGCCAAAATAGAATCGCTTGCAAAGCTATTGAGGCAGATGGTCGTGCGAGAGAAGAGGACTTGACAGATATGCCTAATGCCCATAGCACATTTATGAAGTTAGCACCTATGTATCAAGTTCTGGTCCCTGAAAGTCCCACAAAATATCCACATTGATTGGCCTAAATGCCTGAATAACGGATCGCGCATTTGTGTGCATGTCAGTTAAGCTTTGACGAATGCCTGACCAAAAGAAGCTAAAAGTTGAATAAAGCAAATGCATGAGGATATTTGAGATGCATAAGGCGTCCCAACGAAGGGAAACCCTAACTCACAGTGCAGTAATTTACATCCGGTGGACCTCTCTGAGCGTAAATATGCGACAAGGCGAAGCGACAATCGACAAGACTTCATAAATAAGTGGTATTCAGCCCTCAGCGCTGGCTTGGAATGAGATTGGCAAACGAAGAATCATCCTGTCCTGTGGTGAGAAGGAACATGTGGGTGCTCACCCGGTTCAAGTCGTGCCTTCTATTTCGGTTGACTTTAAGTACTTAATTATTAAGCGAAGTAAGACATGAGGTCTAAGGCAAACTAGATGCTCAAGTAACTCAACACTAAACTTAGTCCTTTAATCCTGGTTTGTAAAATACACGGTGCTTTTTGCCGGCAACTAGCATATGCTAGTTTTGTTTTACCTTCGTTTTGTTGGTTCATCATTCCTTTTACAGTCAGGACAGCGTCGACTGCCATCGTAAATTAACATGTTTAAGTCTATTAAGCCACTGAAGCTCGTGCTAAATTGCAGAGCGCTTACACTGGCCAATGAATCGGAAATGTCAGAATTTGATAACTCAAGGTCGCCACTATCCATTTGCTCATCAGCTCTTCTGAGAGCCAGCACTTCTGGGCCAGGATGTGTACAGTGTGTGTCCTCACACTCCGGCGTAAGTGTGCCTGTGTAATCTGCAAAAAAGTTTTCTGGTTATTTTAGGATCGACTTAGGATGCAGCCCTATCAAGCAACTATTGAATCTCTTACTTCTTCTGCTGTAGCTATCACTGAAATCGCTTTCCATGCTTTGGGATTTCAATTCGAAATTCAGGAAGCAATCACACTCCGTTTGAGTGCAACTTGGGTTCGATAATGAATGTGTCACTAAAGCCGATTCCATCTTATTCTTCACTTTTGAGCTGTCTGCTTCAAACGTTGATAAATCACTTAGTGTTGTAGAGCTAATTTTGACAGCAGAACCTTTCTTCTTCCTTGAGCTGCTAATCCAACGGTTGGACACTAAGTTCTATGCTTAGGATAAGAAGAAAAGGATATTTTACTCAACCATTTGAAAAATTACTTGATTTGTAGTTATAAAACAACTTTTCACAATAGCGTATTTGAAGAATGGAGTGGGTTAGGACAAATTTCGCCACTACCTACTCATGTAGAGGGTGTCACCTACTTGCGCCACATCGAAGCCAGTAAGGTAAGACACCTGGCACCATACTGTACCAAGTAGCACATGTTAAATAAATAGGTTATCGCACCAGGAGAATTTGGGTTCGCATTTAACATATTTGTGAGGCCATATTTTCAAAATGTCGCCAGGTTCTTTGTTAAAAAGGCCCTCTTACGCAGGCGCTAAAGCATGCATTCAGTGGTCAACCTACCCACAAGGAAAGTAGCCATATTTATGCTCTACTTAACAGCATTTCAACCTAAAAGGGTGATTTACTAATAACAATCCAATAAAATCAATTCTTAAAATTAATTACTTCTACTTTATGTTGACTTCCCTATAAGTTCTGCACACTTAATTGGCTCATTTATTAACTTACAGTTGCCATTCCGAATCTCTGCCACAAAAGCATTGGGCTTATAGAACCGTGGCACAACAGTTCACTCCGCGATTTCCAAATGCATGTGTTAGACCTGGTAGGAATCGTTGCTGATTATCCTTCCTACAATTCTCGATTTTACATCAGGATTCCCGATTAGAATGCACCTGAGTTGGCTGCATGCTGACCAAATATCTATTCACCATTTGGGGCTTATTAATGCATGAGTTTTTCCTTTTTATTCCCAAAATGTGTACATTACCACCTTGTGATTATTATGGAAATGGTGGATTAGGTATATTGATTTCGTGATGGTATTCTCCTGTCGGTCCTGCCGCTTAGACAATAGGCGCATCCATAACATCAATATCCGATATGTAGAAACTTCACAGCATTGCATTGTTTAGAAAGCATCTAAGCCATTCATTGGAAAAACTGTATCGGGGAAGCCGTCTTTGCTAATTCCAACTAGCATGTAGTTAGAATTGTCAATTTGAACTTTGTCTATTGATACAATGCCTCCCGTAGCTTGTGAAGTGGAAGGCAGTAAACGACTTATTTTTATTCGCGCTTTTCCGAAAGATATAAAAGGATAAGAAGAATTCCACTTCGGATTTAACATGGTTAAATTTACCTGGAAATTGTATTTGTGCACAAACGGTTCCAGAATTGCTGTATTTAGCACAAATGCAGCTGCTCGATTTTCCTGAGGCTTTTCTTAGAATAAGCCCGGTAAGACAACCATGTGGCGTTTTCGAAATGTTGCAGCATGTGCGGTATTGCTAAAAGTTGACAGCTTTCCAAAAGAAATTAAAGGTGTTGCCATCGCTGCTGTTTTATTCCCCATTCCTCCTAAGCTTTAACACATCTCGTTTTCCTTGCCAATACCTTTTCATCAGGCACCAAATTTTTAAACAATTGAATTAAATGACAAGTGCATAAATGAGACGGTGGCTCTTTAATACTGCCTATTGCTAAATAGGACGATATTTGATAAGTAAAATTGTACTGAACGGCACGTGATCTGAGAGCCTCTCTATTGGCACTTGCCAAACGTGCACCAATGTCCTCATTTGTGGTTACAATTATTGGAATTCGCTGCAACCACTGCCTTGCACCGTATTTTACATCAATCGCCATGTCAGTACTGCCGAGTAATAATTTGAAATCGTCTTTAGTTGTCATCGTAATTCGCGGTTCTTCCATTAATGCAACGGTTTTGCGCAGTAAATTATCGAACTGAAAAGCACTTTTATAACCTCTGCGTGTTATATATTGTCTAGAAATGCAGTACTATGCCTTTAGCGGTGCGGTAATCAAACCAGCTAATAAAGATTTTCCAGCATTTGTCATTCCGTATAGACTTATCTTAGAATTAATTGAATAAGCTGTCTTGAGTCTTGTCGGAAGGTGCGTCCGCCAGAAGTTGTAGCAGAATTTGTGGGGCACCACCGACTAAAATCTTTCGTTTAATAATTTCAAAAACAAAACTCCGATCCTAGGAACTTCATTTGTGTACTGCAGCTCAGAGCTGCTAGGATGAGGAAAAGGCTTATAAGACGGGAGAGAGGAGTTGATTTATGCAGTTTGTAGGATTATGTTGGGAAAGGTTATTTATGTAAGCCTCACAAAACAGGCATTCGACTTCAGCACAGTTGGTCAAGATTATGGAGCATTGATTTTTGCGTTTCCTTACATACACTTGTGGACCGCAAATGGGTTGTTTTTCCATCTTCATTCTGCAAGGCCATTTTTACTTGTATGATCCAACAATAAGGACAAGCACGATAGCAATTAACAGGATCCTATCAGTAATTTACGTTGCGATTGTACATTTGTTATTCATCCTTGCCGCTTTGTTTTCAGGCGATACCACGCTGACATTGTCCATGTCATAAGCGGAGTGATGTTATATACTTGTGTTAGGAGCTCTTCATACAGACAGTAGGTGCCTGATTGCAAGTCCAAATGTGGATTTGTGGAATGGGAGAAATCATTTGTTCGGTCCGTATTTGCATGCCTACACCACCAGCCCTGTCGACAACAGACAGCATGTCGTCGTGATTATAAACGTTTTTTACGTCGTCTTCAGTGCTGGTGTATGCAACAGGGAAAGTCAGCAAGACGTTGGTAGAAGTTAAACGACATCTTATCTGATTTTGCCATGTACAAACCAAAAGTGACGAATTTAGATCTCCTTCAAAATAAGTATCTGAAATCTCGGTTAGTGCCTGGTAGATCCCAAGTCTTTGCTTCGCTCAGTTGCTTCCTAGTACATGTGGCGTTTTCGAAATGTTGCAGCATGCGCGGTGTTGCTAAAAGTCGACAGTTTTCCAAAAGAAATTGAAGGTGTTGCCATCGCTGCTGTTTTATTCCCCATTCCTCCTAAGCTTTAACACATCTCGTTTTCCTTGCCAATACCTTTTCATCAGGCACCAAATTTTTAAACAATTGAAATAAATGACAAGTGCATATATGAGACGGTGGCTCTTCAATGCCTCCTATTGCTAAACAGGACGATATTTGATAAGTAAAATTGTACTGAACGGCACGTGACCTGAGAGCCTCTCTGTCGGCACTTGCCAAACGTGCACCAATGTCCTCATTTGTGGTTACAATTATTGGAATTCACTGCAACCACTGCCTTGCACCGTATTTTACATCAATCGCCATGTCAGTACCGCCGAGTAATAATTTGAAATCATCTTTAGTTGTCATCGTAATTCGCGGTTCTTCCATTAATGCAACGGTTTTGCGCAGTAAATTATCGAACTGAAAAGCACTTTTATAACCTCTGCGTGTTATATTTGCTAGAAATGCAGTACTATGCCTTTAGCGGTGCGGTAATCAAACCAGCTAATAAAGATTTTCCAGCATTTGTCATTCCGTATAGACTTATCTTAGAATTAATTGAATAAGCTGTCTTGAGTCTTGTCGGAAGGTGCGTCCGCCAGAAGTTGTAGCAGAATTTGTGGGGCACCACCGACTAGAATCTTTCGTTTAATAATTTCAAAAACAAAACTCCGATCCTAGGAACTTCATTTGTGTACTGCAGCTCAGAGCTGCTAGGATGAGGAAAAGGCTTATAAGACGGGAGAGAGGAGTTGATTTATGCAGTTTGTAGGATTATGTTGGGAAAGGTTATTTATGTAAGCCTCACAAAACAGGCATTCGACTTCAGCACAGTTGGTCAAGATTATGGAGCATTGATTTTTGCGTTTCCTTACATACACTTGTGGACCGCAAATGGGTTGTTTTTCCATCTTCATTCTGCAAGGCCATTTTTACTTGTATGATCCAACAATAAGGACAAGCACGATAGCAATTAACAGGATCCTATCAGTAATTTACGTTGCGATTGTACATTTGTTATTCATCCTTGCCGCTTTGTTTTCAGGCGATACCACGCTGACATTGTCCATGTCATAAGCGGAGTGATGTTATATACTTGTGTTAGGAGCTCTTCATACAGACAGTAGGTGCCTGATTGCAAGTCTAAATGTGGATTTGTGGAATGGGAGAAATCATTTGTTTGGTCCGTATTTGCATGCCTACACCACCAGCCCTGTCGACAACAGACAGCATGTCGTCGTGATTATAAACGTTTTTTACGTCGTCTTCAGTGCTGGTGTATGCAACAGGGAAAGTCAGCAAGACGTTGGTAGAAGTTAAACGACATCTTATCTGATTTTGCCATGTACAAACCAAAAGTGACGAATTTAGATCTCCCTCAAAATAAGTATCTGAAATCTCGGTTAGCGCCTGGTAGATCCTAAGTCTTTGCTTCGCTCAGTTGCTTCCTAGTAAAGTCTTTGCTTCGCTCAGTTGCTTCCTAGTGGGCAGGTGGAATGGTGCGTGCTGCAAACAAGAGCAAAAATGGTGTATCAGGCAGTAGTATTGATGCTTGGCTGTTAATATGGTTGCTATTTGAATTATTTATGAGATGTTCCTAACGTAATGCTTTCAGATGTTGCGTCCATCCTATTTCCAAAAGCACATTATCCACAACTAACCATCTCTAAGGTTGCAGGTCTATTCTCCCATTTTGGAATCAAAGGGTAATGCTGTTTTAATGGTGTCCATGCGATGAAAATCAGGCAATGAATTGCTAAAAGTTTTGAGTGGCGAAGGAGGGGACTTGGCTGGTTCAAAGCGAATTGGTCCGGATGCTGCGTATGACTTGACCTACCTCAATAACTTCCGTGTTTGCACAAGCGACATGGTCTCTTGTTCAGCATCCACTTCCGGTCTGACATTCTTTGCTTCGCCCAATCACACCTTCATTTGCGTTCTTCGTAGGTATAGATGCAATGCAGACTAATTATCTCGTCGTAGGGCCATCAAAACCGAAGTGAAATTTAAGTGCTGTTTCATTCTCATCAACTGGCAATTAAGTGCTGTTTCATTCTCATCAACTGGCATTTCGTAAGAATCACTCAGTTGATTGAGAAGACAAAAATAAACTCAATCAAATGAAGTGCAGATTTACTTTAAATCCAAATTCCTGGCTGTGATTTCTGCAAGAGGAATGATGAAGCAACCAATTGGACGGCCGGAATGCGTTAGGAAAGCTATACAATGCTGTAATTTCTGCAAGAGGAATGATGAAGCAACCAATTGGACGGCCGGAATGCGTTAAGAAAGCTATACAATGTTGGCGCCGTTTTTCCACTCTAATGTCTGAGCTTCTATGGCTCCTCCTTTAATGCTCTACGAGGGGTGGACTTCACAGTTTTGGACTTCTGGCCGTCGAGAGACGATGGATGTAAGGCAAAGACAGTGTAAAACCTGTACGCAATGACAGGATATGGAATTGGCTTTCCCAAGGGATTCGGTAACTATCCATAATCAACTCTCGAAGTCAGCACTACCAAAATAATGGTCAGTCCTTTTATTCAATGCCCTCAACTTCAGTGTCGACCATTTTGCTGATACTTAGACCACTAATTTATATGCGGTTTGCGGGCATACAATCGCAGGAGTTCTTTCAATGCTTAAGTAATTTGTTGCCTTTTTTACTAGAACATTACTAGACATCGACATGAGGTACTAGCGGATTCGTGTGCTAAGATGGGTACCTTCCATGCTACGCACGGACCTTTTGCGTATTTGGATAGATTGGGCAACGTTAACACCTGGAGCTAGATCAAAGGTTACTTCACTGACAAGCATATCCCTCCTTCGTATACCGTGCAAAGCTCGAGGCATAAGTGACTGCATAAGAAAAACTGCATGCTGAAAGAGCTTTTGAATAAGCGTTGATGCGAGCCTCTATGACTGTATTACAAATGCATTTGGAAACATGTTTAACCGCTAATCACCGAACCAAACTTCTGTTTACTGGAAATGGTTCAACTTAACCCAGCTCTATAAGTGCATTTCATTTTTTCGGTCGCAAAATATAGACAAGTTATGACCCAGATTTTTAGCCATTTGCATGCGCAGTTTAGATGAAGTTAGTTAGAGACCATCGCTACCCAACCCGTAGAAGATTCATGCACGTGAAGGTAACTTTGCTGTTCAGACAAGTTTTATCGTTGGAAGCAGTTTTTGGCTGAGTGGTGCATGCAAGAATGCCGCAACCACCCTGGACAACATTATCAATGCAATGGGCGTCCACAACCTCATCAGTGCCTTCATTTAGCTGCTCTGTGGTATACTACTGTGTGGCATGATGTTTGTCAATGAACGTTGTCTACAGCTACATCTGGCATCGAGTTCAAGCATCCGACCACAACGACTGCCGCGCCCTGGCTGTTTTGGTGATTACCGTCCCACTTGCAAGCTACAGGCCTGCTAAATATGCCTTGTCTGACACGCTTTGAGCTCCACCTCAAATACAGCATTTATGCATGAGCTGATCTAATCTTTGATGCAGTGTCCACAAGAGTGTCTGCACCTCTTTGCTGGTAATTCACTGAGAGAGATCAAGTATTGTTAAGAAATCCAGCTGAACGAGTGTTAGCTGCAGTCTCTAAATTAAACCGTTGGATGTACGAGAGTGCAAAAGTCACCACGATTTTCTTCACACTCGACGAACTACTTACAAATGGAAACTGGTGCACGAACCACTCTTCTATATGAAGCGATTATGTCCCAAAAATTCTAATTATCTATGCATTATTTATGCCTCTGAAATAGTTGTGGTGCGTTTAGTTTAACAAATCACAAACGTTTGAATTTATGTACACATATAGGATGTGACAGCAACGTCTCTGATCATTCCTCTTAAATGTCACCTATTCTTCCAACCTACAGCTGAATAGCCCTGACCTCTGCCGCAGGCATTCCTTATGTTTCTCATCGTTCGACAATGCTACGTTGCATTCTAGGCATTTCTTTACACGAATCTGTGCTTACGATATGGCCCAGCAAATAAAAGCAATCTTAGGCACATCATATTTATACACTAGTAAGCATAGCTACAGCATTTACTAATAAAGCATGTTCCAAGGCTTCTTGCTGACACACAGGCACTGAGCAAACTAGTTCCCAAAAAGAGGCCTATGATTATATAATTTATGAATAATAGACATTCATATAAGTTGATTGGGTCACAAATGATTGTCCATTCGACATCTTTTCCTCTGTGTCAACAGCAGTGTCATTGCAGTCAACTTGACGGACCATATGTTCACAACTTCATCGTTCCCTCCAGCAACAACCTAAAAGCAAGATTTTTCAAATTAGTAGGAATATATGCGAAAAATATGTGGCATGCACAGCACACATTTGATTGGACATTCATTCACTATCCCAATTATGAGCCTCGGTCTACGCAATGCTGTGCTTAGGATTCTTACAAACTGCCATATAATGAGTAATTAACGACTAACCTTAATAGGTTTAATCCTTTTAAAGAGGATGTTGTAGCGTTCCAAGACTTTCTTAAATGCAAAAGAAGATACAATGCTAGGGCGAATGCATATTGAGTAAAAGGGTGCTGGGACTGCTGGCACGGCCTGGAGGCGTCTCACTTAGCTAGAGCAATATAGCCACCTAAGTGACTGCAACCGAATACGACTATAGAACGAACAAAATGTTATGTAGCCCTTCCCCCTTTTGAGCGTCGTTTATTTCTGGGTCTACCTCAAACCTACAACTTGGTGATTTCTGAGGCAGCACAATAGGTTTTGCAAAGATAATCCCAAAACAAACCAATGGACTCGAAGTCCATGAACATTCAAATTGCAAAGTTTGTCGTAACCTCGCTGTACCTGCCATCATTACAAACACTAAAACTGCAAAATAATGCACCCATCAAAATGCATAAATTAATAAAAGGACATACAGACGATTGTTGCAAAAAAACGCACATCGAATATTTTGCTGCATTAGAAGGTAGCAACTTATGAACTGCAACCCAATCCTACCTGAGAAATGTAACGAGCAATAGCGAAGGTGGGATTCGAATTTAGTATTGTAAGGTGATACCTTCATGCTTAGCTGATAATGCTTTACCAGAAATAAGCATTTCTGCCAAATCTAAAGCTCGAGACGCAGCGCATGCAAAGTATAGCCCATATTCACACAAGTTCTCTAGTTTATGTATAAATGAAGTCTACCTAACTACACTCCGAGCTTACTCGAAACTATCAAAGAACCAACACGAGAATGGACATTTGAGGTAGCCGCGTAAGACCTGGTCGGCATGACAAGTAGGCGCAGTTGGGCTTTGTCTCTATTAAGTGAGCATTACTTTCTAAAAGCAGCTTACCTAAGCTTCGATGTTAAGTTAAGTAAATTCAGTGTTCAAATTCAACAATTATGTCGGAAATATAAAGGTATTCTTTTAAGCCTTTAACAAAATATCAAGTTATAACAGGGCAACTAAGGACATGCATAAAAAACCTAAAGAGGCAAAATGACACTACAGCGTGATAGACTTACCATTGCGCCCATAATTATGCAATGCTTGGCTCGCCTTTCCACATTTATTTGGCCACGTCTCTCAAAAAGTTGGTTAGATGGACTTTGCGCACCACTGTTCTCTGGAATTCCAGTCTTTTGGCATAAAGTGGATCGTAATTTTGGTTATAATTGGGGCACGAGGTTATGGTCGTGCACATTTTTAATAAACGGTACATGCACACGTTTGGAAGACTACCGCTTGATCTCCCCTTTCTTTCCACTACGGTGTTTGTAAGTGCATTTATATTCTTTGAAGGTGTTTGAAACTGTAAAGCCTGGACAGTCTGCAAGAAATCTACTGCAGAACGGGGATGTCTTTTGAGAAATTCGTGATTTTTCTTAATGCTCACGTACTAAATTTCGCCTGCTCCCCGGAAATGGAGGAGGCGTCAAAGCATGTTTTTGTAGACCCATGAAGGGACATGTAGCTGGCACGCAATTCTCTACCAGATCAGGTAGTGAAATCGGGAGCAGTCGCCACTGACCGTGCAGTGCTTGTTAAATGTGAAACATTGCGTGTTGAGTATTTTGTTTGCTAGAAGTACAATGCAGTAAAAGGTCAACGCGATTGAGCAGTGGAAGTGGAAAACAGCAAGGCTCGACAGCAACTCTAGCTGTTTCTTATCGTTTATTCCAGTGCGTGAATGGATAAGGAAAGTAAATAAATAGATGCCAGGCACCTAGGGAGGTTGTAGCCCTCCACTAAGTTACGCCCCACTACCCAAAAACAACTCTAAAACTACCAAAACAATCTTTACTCATTGCTTAAAGCATAGCACAGCAAGAAAAATGGACTTGAGTAGGCATTGTATTTAAGAAAAAAACGTCCTAACAGTCACCTCATGAAGCTTTTGGGTCTACTCTAGCTAGCAGGCCTACGAAGGAGGCTAACTAATATTCAAAGGAAGTAATGACAAAGATCAGAGCAAAACTAATAAAGAAGCACTGACTACTTACCGGATTGCCGACATTTTACAACGAAAAAAGCCCCATCAATCGGAGACGAGGCCTCCAAAATGCAGACCACTTACGTGCTTCACTTGCAAAACCAGCCAATCACTTCAATGTTAGTTCGATAAAATAAATAAACCTTCAACCCCTTTTAAATTTTTGGCAAGTTGAAAAGTTTCCACCGATACCAAACTTCTTGCGCCAGATTTAAGGATTAAATGTAGAAACAACATAAATTACCACCACCAGATGTATAAGTGGTTCGGGCTCTTCTTAGCAGACGCCTCATTGCTGACTCATCCACTTCGGATGGCTGGTCGATCAATGGGTCAATGAAATCGATAAGATCGCCTACTGTGTATTCATTGCGTATTAGCTATCTGCCTAGTCGGTTGGTTCATTCACTCATACATTCAATCCACAAATAGGTGAGTGCGAAATGACTCTAGCATTTACTCAAGTTTATGCCACGTAGGACTGTCAATTATTATAAAAATAGACCAATTTTTAGAACGCATCGTAGAACTCGATATTACTATTGCTCGGTATATGGACGTTTAAACTCACCTACGATCTTTTGATACGATGCAAATTTTTGTCCATTTGACTTATTGTATATGGGAGTTAGGCCACTTTTAAAACCAACATTGTCATTCAGAGGTTCGCCTCTTAAACGACCGTTCTATGTGCGCCGGGTAAATAATTGTGAAGGCTTAAGAAAATTGGCTGACATTGCAGATGAAAATAGCTACAAAGGACACCATCAAACCTTATGATAGATTTGTGCACGAGTTAGATCTAGCACTCATCTGGCTATGTTTGCCGAAGATGTCGATTCGTCAAGCATAGCGCTGACCGTTGGAGTCACAGTATGTCGAGGAACATTTCGCCAAAAGAACAGAGCGTAAAATGGTTACCGGATTAAAATGTAGCAGCCTATATTCAATTCTTTGAAGTGCGGTTTACAAGTAGTAAGATAGTGGAGCCGTCTGTCCAACGTCACCAGTGTTAGTCAAGGGAGCGTTGTCAAGACCGCCACTGGAGACGTCTCTCTAAATGACTCTCATCGCACTTCCACCAACGTACTTTATCAGGGCGTTCCTTCAAATTTAGTAAAGTACACTGGCAAAAGGGCTGCAGAAAGGTGAGTTGGTTTACTGATTTAGTCTTTCCAACTATTCATCATTTAAACATCAACCAACTCCCATGCACTTACAATGGCCTAGTTTCTTCCCCCGTTGCAATTTTCTTTTATTTAAATTGAGGCAGGCANCATCATTTAAACATCAATCAACTCTAATGCACTTACAATGGCCTAGTTTCTTCCCCGTTGCAATTTTCTTTTATTTAAATTGGGGCAGGCACTTCGTAGTGGAGGAAGGAAGTACAACAAGGTCCAAAAGGCGATCAACTCAAAGGACAGCTTCACGGCATTGTTCTCGCCATTCCTTTTTCCGTCAGTGCCTCCCTTTCACTTCGTTTCTCTTTGCCTCGGGTCTTCATTTCATCCTCCACTTCCACCGCCTCCATCCCCGACTGCTCGTCAGCTCCAACCTCCCATCACGCCGTTCTCTAGCCGTCAAAGGGCCACAGCAGATAGGCTTCATAGAAATTGTGGGTAAGTTGAAACAAAAATTCTACCGCCCCTCATTGTGTTACCTTCCTTACTCCTTCTTACCTAATTTGCGCGCATTATTTCAATAACTTCACATCTGGTATCCGGTGTAAATTACCTATCAAGGAGAAATATACTTGGCCTCTTCATATGTACCGTTAAAAAATTCAAGTTGCCTCCACTGAATCGGGTCCGTTAGATTGAGCTCAGCGAAATGGCTAGGAGAGAAGGTAAATGTACCAACTCGTGAAAGGATTGGAGAAAGGAAGCTGATAAAAGGCTGCACCATACCTCTGTGTAGAGTGATTCTACGTCATCCACTTCCAATCCGCCTTTCTCTTTTCCCGCTTTCCATCCATCCGATCCCACGGTTTTCCATCTCCTTGCCTCTTCTCCTATCTTTTCTTGGTCTCTTTCACTTGATCGGGCATGTTTCATCACTTCGATGGAAGAAATGCTCGCAACAATAGGGTTCGTCCAAGCGCATCTATGCGAATACGTTCCAGGAGCTTCCATTTGTTACCTACATAGGAATCTCTAGGGGTATTCCAACGAATCTTTTAATTAAAGTTTATGCTATTCACTGCGTTCATTGTGCTGCATTTGCGCTTAATGGCTCTTACATTTGTTTACAGCCACAAAGCAAACAGTGGTGGCAGCAGACTTAATGGTGTGCAACAACTTACCCAAAATCCATGTCCCACTGTGGAAGTACTGCATAACGGTTCACGAGACTATGCCTAACTAACTCAGACTACAACGTGCTGGAACGTCACAGACTAGGTTAGCCACCTCAGGCGCCTTAACACGTTACCGGTATAGTCAACCGCAGCACTCTAAGTTGGCCCGCCTAATCGACCCGGAACAACTCTTTGCCATATAAAATGAAGTCTTCCCTTTCTTTCTTTCTTTTAGATACTAGGCTTCACAGTACACCCGCAAGAAACAGGTGTGATGACGTCCTCGAAATGGAGGGATAAGAGCCTACTTATCTCCTCTTCCTTTCGCATACTCCACTCCAACGCATCTTTGGTGAGTGCCTCCCTCATACCTCACTATGCGTGATATGCAATCAAGTGCTGTCTCCTGCATTATGCCTTACCGTGTTTGCTTCATGCATTCGTCTCACACAGAGAAGAGGGTTGAGTAGTCACCCGCATTTCATTCCCTTGCTAATATTTTTCTACTCTACTGCCACGAGAACTTCTTGCCCCTCTGGCTCCCTCACGCTTCTCTCACCTTCATCTCCCTCGAACGCAATATCAATTCGTCTCTGCCTCCTCCTCCTCCGCCTACCTATTCTCTGCCAGCGCCCTCTTGGTGAGTCCTTTTCACCTCTCCACTAGTCTCATCTTTGATTATGACATTATTAACTAATGCAAAGAGTCATAGCCTAGAACAGTTTAGCACAAGCTAGACTGAATGTGACTAAATCACGTTTCACTGAGGCCTAACACTTGTTTGTCCTACACCATCTAGCCTTGGTTCCATCTACTACCTCTACACCTACTCCCTCAAGAGCGTGATGAGTGCATTGCTTCCACTTCCTACTTCGTAATTTGCAGGCTGGCCGAACTACGACCTGCCCATCCCACTGACTACGCATTTTTTCTACTTGTAGAGACTGCCGCAGTCAGGAGCCCTGCAATATTGTGCGCAACAAATGAGCTCTTGACTGAAGTATTTAGATAAATCCTGGATGGCTGGTCAACTGACTTGGTTGTACGTGCATTGGCACAACGTGTAGAGTCACCCACCAAAGTAGATTAAGCTACAGGGTGTCTGGTATTATCCCTCCTGCAATCTCCTCATCACATATACGTTCTCCTCTCCTTCCCCTTCCTTCCCTGCATTTGGCTCCACCTCAGCCTACAATTCCACATCTACCCCCTCTGTCGCCCTCGCGTGCTCGGCAGTTGGCTCGACGATAACGATGTCACTGTGATGTACGACGACGTGGAAGAATTAGATCCCATCTGGGAGGGTGGCAGGTGCCACCACTCCGCCCACCCATCCATATCCGACGATGGACTCCTCGAAGTCAAATAGTCGGACAGGTCACATTCCGGTTTTATCCTTCTCTACCAACTCAAATTCTTTGTTATCACACAGCGCTGGAAATGTGCTCCGTTCTATTGCTGCGAATGAGGCCTGAGTGGAGCAATGTGCTCCGTTCTATTGCTGCGAATGAGGCCTGAGTGGAGCAGAAATACAAATGAGTGGATTTGAGCAGAGGAAGCTAAATGAAGGCTAAAGACTGCTACTGTTGCAAGTGATAAGGCGGGTGAGCCAGCGTGTACTCCACTTACACACGAGGAAGTCGCCTTTTGGAAAATCGTCTTGTCGAAGCCAGTGGTGTCGATGAGAGGAGCAAGGAGGAGCTGAAAATGTGCAAATAAATTACAATGTAAGGCGTATTGATTGCTTTATTGATTAGTCATATCGGGTTATTGATCTGTATGCCAATAAAGGAAGATGGCCTTGAAGAGGGATGGATGGCGCCAATTACAGTTGTGCGTGGTTGCACTTGTGTAAGCAAAGTAAAAAATAACTTTAGGTGCCATTTAGCCTGTATGGGAGGACAGCGATTGCATGAAGTGGGTGAAAATGTGTTACGATTGTAGCAAGGACATCATTGTCCGTCTATTCGAGGGTTTAGTGACAATAAATTCAATTATGGAATAGGAGGGAAGAGGCGAAGAGAGGAAAAGGAGGTGGGATGGAGTATTGTGCAGCCCAGGTGGCAATAATCAAGCGAGAAAGGAATAATTAGCTGTTCTGCTGAGGTAGTATTCGATAAACTGAGCTGCTATAAGTAGGCTGCACTAATCATGCAAAATAGTAAAGTTGGTGCAGGCAATCGTAAGGTAATTGTGTTTTCCAATTTTCAAGAATTTGTTGTCCTGTTTATACAGTTGATTGCAATTAGACCAACTAGATATCCTATGCACTCGCTGAGGCGCCTTTATGTAATTTTCCGTCAAACATAATGACCCCAGTTTGAACGGGTTTTGTCTTTGAATCCCTTTTGTAGAAAAATTTGCTGTAACTTGCATGCTGCTTGCTAAATGGCTCCGCAATGCAATCCCGTTGCAACGAGAGGTTAAGCGATAGTGCGCAAATAAATGGTGGTGAACCATAGCATAGGCTGCAACATTAAGTGGTGGTGGAGGAGGAGGAGGAGGAGGAAGAGAAGGCTGAGGCATCTGCCTGACACTGGCAAGCGATAGTGCGCAAATAAATGGTAGAGAACCATAGCATAGGCTGCAACTTTAAGTGGTGGTGGTGGAGGAGGAGGAGGAGGAAGAGGAGGCTGAGGCATCTGCTTGACACTGGCGGTGCAGTGATAATTAATAAAGGGATATTTTTCGATCCACACTATGATGGCAGTGATTAAAGATGGTGGATGACAAAGCAGACATATTATGCATTGCTGATGTGGATAAAAGTGATTGTCGAAAGGACGTATTTGTCAAGAAGTGTGTTGGTTGGCGAACAGGAGGAATTGAAAACAGGGCTGAGTAAGGATCGGTTAGGGTGATGGAGTGTAAAGTGGCGCCAAAACAGATAAGATGAATTCCCATTTTACGCTCAATGTGAGTTTGACCAGGCAAAATTTGTCACAGGAGCTTTAAACGTCAACATGTCCAATTCCCTATGTTTGCGTAGGATGCCTAGATCACAGGTCCTGAAACTCAAGTACACACAGCTAACATGGTAAATGGGAGTCAAAATTCGTAGGATGCATGTTAGTTGTCATGCTAACTGATACCTAAACCTTTAAAGTTATTCCAGCCTAGCCAATGTAAAAGAATAAATAGGCGGTTACAGTTTGCAGCAAATCTGCTGCTTATCATCCACTAAGTGGCAAACATCCATTTTCTTCAAAAGCATTAACACTACTTACTCCTTCTTCTCTCCCCTGCCCCATTCATTACAAAGAATCTCAAAGAATTTTACCCAAATTTATTAAAACAACATAAAAACTGCCATCCATGACTGTGAAAAGGACGTTTAATATATTGAATCAGCAACAGCTGAAAAACCAAACCCAAAGTGCCTATTTATTTGGTTTTATTGATCACTGAAGGTGCTCTTGGAGCAAAATTTCAGGTGAATCAATCAAATCGAGTCCAAGGCGGTTCATAAAGAAATCTTGAACTTTTCACTTCAGCCGCTTATCATTTTGAAGCTGCATTTATCTAAATGCCATCAGCTATATGTGCTTGAAATGTTAGTCCTTCACCAACAATTTGGCCCCTTTTTTTTCTGCTTCTACTAATTTCATTCAAGTCAATTTAAACTGGCATAGCACGCATTCCTAGTGTCAATTTGTTTTGCAACCTTCGAACTCGATTCGGTTACATCATAAATTCCATTGGAGATCCACATGTTGAGGCTGTTACCACCGCAGTATATGTTTTCGTGATATAATTGCTGCTAAAATGCATAAGTAATAGCTACAATTCCTAAAGAATAGGTAAGGGTTTCAGTATCCTTCAGGAGAATTTTGTGACACACGATCAGGTAATCTTGAACTTATTTGAAAATCCTCCCTCATCGGCGTTGCTTTACTCCCAAAATTTCAAGTAATGGTAAAACTCGACCTTTTTATTTGTTTAATCCTGTTAAGCCTTTTATTCTGTTTTACTTGATTTATCAACGTGAAATTGCTCCTAAATTTTTAAGAAAATTACTAAATTTGTAAAGAAGGATAGGAATGCCGATCATACGATTCATCCTGACTTCGTCATTTTGAGCAGGAAAGCCTACGTTCTGCATTGAACAGTTGGAAAACACATTTCCTTCCAGATTTTTATCTATACAAATGTTAATTGCATTACCGACTAAATGGAGGCAGCAAAAAGAAAGATATCTAGTGTACCTTTCTTTAAAAGCTGTGCGGATGCCATTTCCTTTTTAAGCTGGCAAATTTTTCCCCTCTCCCAAAATTCCCTTTTCACTTTGAATATCCTCCCAAATAACCATTCCGACATTGATAGAAATTCAGATTGCTTGGAGCTGCAATTCACCTTTGATCCACAGCGCAATTCAGCAGTATCTAGGCCAAGCAATGCAGACATTTCGTGCTNCCACAGCGCAATTCAGCAGTATCTAGGCCAAGCAACACAGACATTTCGTACTTGGAAAGCGGCAAATGCTATTAGGAGCATATGTAGGGTGCCATGGATTAACCATCTTATGCCTTCTAAGCGGCAATATTAAAACGTCTACCGTGCTAGCATTGGACACTTAAAGGTCGGGAGAGGCATGAGACTAGGGAATGCCTTAGCAAAAGTTGCAAGCAAGCCTGATCTTAGAGCAACTGTACTGACATCGACAGCTGACCATTGCTGCTACGTGTCCACCGCTTGGATTATCAGCAATTCAGGGACTGGTTTCTTGTTTATTTGCAAATTTGTTGTGCATAGTGGATCCGGTGCTTAGAAATCACTGTATAGAACTAACACTATTTGCCTACAACACAAGAATTGAGATTCTGATTAAAGTGAGTGAAGTAACCTAACGCAAGCAAACGCACGAATTGAGACAAACATAGGCTAACGATGAATCTGCCCAAAAGCAGCCCTTATTTCGCAAACAAAAGAAAGAATGCATTATAATAGTGCACAACTCGGTGATGGTGATTTTTCACCAGAACAAATGTCTTTATATTAGTTATATCATACACCCATCTCATTTTAATTCACTATTAACATTATCTGTTGCACTTGGGAGGCTCAACAGCAATGGCTGGTACAGCTCTTCTCAGTCCGCCATTGCATAGTCGGCATTGTCTGCCACCGAGTCTTTGCTGGAGGTCATCTTCAGTGTACGTGCATAGCAATTCTTCTAGCAAAAGATGAGCATTTAGTTCTGCCACCTTGGAAGTGAATATTTTTGGTAGAACTGCTCATTCGGGAGCGGAAAAGTGCTGCCACTCATTTACTAGCCACTTTTATGGAGAAGTGACTAGCATTATTCCATGGCTGGTGGTATCCTTTATAGCACTCGTTAGACATTCTTCTCGTGAAATGATTATCGTATAGGATTACCGTTTTGGCTAAAATTTGAGAGAATAAGAAGTAAGCAGTGCTTTGCTCTCTTTATTTCTGCTTTAAGCTGGAATTGACCAGCATAAGCTGTAGCCGGCAATTTTCTTCTCTACACTCCTAAGGCATCTCTCTCGGCAATTTCAGGAGTATTTTTTACTCTAAGTGGATAGAATCCTCCCTCATCGGCGTTGCTTTACTCCCAAAATTTCAAGTAATGGTAAAACTCGACCTTTTTATTTGTTTAATCCTGTTAAGCCTTTTATTCTGTTTTACTTGAATTATCAACGTGAAATTGCTCCTAAATTTTTAAGAAAATTACTAAATTTGTAAAGAAGGATAGGAATGCCGATCATACGATTCATCCTGACTTCGTCATTTTGAGCAGGAAAGCCTACGTTCTGCATTGAACAGTTGGAAAACACATTTCCTTCCAGATTTTTATCTATACAAATGTTAATTGCATTACTGACTAAATGGAGGCAGCAAAAAGAAAGATATCTAGTGTACCTTTCTTTAAAAGCTGTGCGGATGCCACTTCCTTTTTGAGCTGGCAAATTTTTCCCCTCTCCCAAAATACCTACTCACTTTGATACTCACTTTGAATATCCTCCCAAATAACCACTCCGATATTGATAGAAATTCAGATTGCTTGGAACCACAATTCATCCTTTATCCACAGCGCAATTCAGCAGTATCTAGGCCAAGCAACACAGACATTTCGTACTTGGAAAGCGGCAAATGCTATTAGGAGCATATGTAGGGTGCCATGGATTAACCATCTTATGCCTTCTAAGCGGCAATATTAAAACGTCTACCGTGCTAGCATTGGGCACTTAAAGGTCGGGAGAGGCATGAGACTAGGGAATGCCTTAGCAAAGGTCGCAAGCAAGCCTGATCTTAAAGCAACTGTACTGACATCGACAGCTGACCATTGCTGTTACGTGTCCACCGCTTGGATTATCAGCAATTCAGGGACTGGTTTCTTGTTTGTTTGCAACTTTTTGTGCATAGTGGATCCGGTGCTTAGAAATCACTGCATAGAACTAACAATATTTGCCTACAACACAAGAATTGAGATTCTGATTAAAGTGAGTGAAGTAACCTAACGCAAGCAAACGCACGAATTGAGACAAACATAGGCTAACGATGAATCTGCCCAAAAGCAGCCCTTATTTCGCAAACAAAAGAAAGAATGCATTATAATAGTGCACAACTCGGTGATGGTGATTTTTCACCAGAACAAATGTCTTTATATTAGTTATATCATACACCCATCTCATTTTAATTCACTATTAACATTATCTGTTGCACTTGGGAGGCTCAACAGCAATGGCTGGTACAGCTCTTCTCAGTCCGCCATTGCATAGTCGGCATTGTCTGCCACCGAGTCTTTGCTGGAGGTCATCTTCAGTGTACGTGCATAGCAATTCTTCTAGCAAAAGATGAGCATTTAGTTCTGCCACCTTGGAAGTGAATATTTTTGGTAGAACTGCTCATTCGGGAGCGGAAAAGTGCTGCCACTCATTTACTAGCCACTTTTATGGAGAAGTGACTAGCATTATTCCATGGCTGGTGGTAT